>JAZGTK010003095.1:0-28591 GCA_036877625.1 Ambastaia sidthimunki | reverse complement strand
CAGGCTGGCTGGGAAACGCAGCTGCCCTTCTGGCTTTGACGTGAGTATGACGTCTTAGCTGTAGTGGCAGCTCTCCTGGCTTGTATGCAAGCTTTTCTGTGAAACCATCCTAAAAGCTATTCTTTCTCTAAAGCATCCCGTACTCTTGCAGCTTTCAAAAAAACCTAACCATGCATTCTCCCTGCCTGTGTGTATTCATCGGTTTAGGACAGTGCTAGCATTGGAAACCCCTACAAAGTGAAGCCCTCATATCAGTCCTGCCGAGACTGCCTGCGCCTGCCCAGTGGCCGTCGCTGTGATCGTCGCACCCATCGCCTTAACCTGCCACGTCACACTGGCCTGCCCAGTATCTCTATCCAGGCTCCTGGAGGAAAGCAATTTAGTACCACCTCTATCAAAAAGGTGCCTCCCCCTGCCCTTCGGCATCACAAGTGCAGCAGGCACTGCCAATGCATTCGTTGCTCCAGACGGTCCAGTGCTCCTGCAATGGTGAGCTTGGCAACTTACCATAAGCAACTGCCTTTGCCTATGAGCAGCCAAGACCTTCCTCAGGATTTGCATTATTCCTTGGAGACTGAGGACATGGATGAAAGGCACAAAATGGAGGGAGAAGAGGCAGGGGCCAAGAGCTCCAACAGCCCTACTACAGAGCTTACTCTTCTGAGGCTCAGTCTGGATGGTGAGAGGCCTATGGCGGAGCTCAGCCAGGGGGACTGCCTGGATACCCGGATCCCTCAGCAGACATCCACAATGGTAAACTATAGACTGGAGCAACTACCCGGTCCTCAGTCAGAACAGATGGACATGAGTGCAGAGGACCCTGCCACAGAGGACATGGAAGTCGATGAGGGGACTGCCTCCAACATCTACTCTGCCTCTGCTAAATGCCTTGAATCCAGTGGTCCAGGGCAAACTTGCACACCAGACCCCTTTCCGCAGAGTCCAGCCCTGACACGCAGCTCCAGCAGCGACAGTCTGCAAAGCATACAGGGGGGGCAGCCGGGCATGGTGCGCCAGCGAGCCCAAGAGATTGAGACCCGTGTGCGACTTGCTGGACTGACCATGCCTTCCCAACTCAAAAGGTCTAATTCACTGGCTAAGCTAGGTGACTTGGCCATCTCCACAGAGGACCTCGCACTTTCTGCCACAGTCTCCATTGATTACAGTGAGCGAGACCCTGCTCTCTGTGTGCAATCCTCTTGCTCTCCAAAGCTCTCTTTAACTCCAGCTGTATTGCAGAGCTTAAAAAGCTGACTTCTCAAAGATGTCACAACTGCCCTCTCAGTGAGTGGTGCCACTCCGTGACACACTGAAAAATCTTATAGCCATTGGAAGCTACGATGGAGGCTGATGCTGCAAGACAACTGACGAGAACAATCAGGCCAGGGTTGGACCTTCTTCCAGAAGCCCTTTACATAACTGCACTGCATTTCTCATATGTCTGTCTGTGCTTTGACTAAGATGTATATTAAAGAAGCATGATCAGGCTTGGACCAGCTTTGTTAATAATGCTTTGCTTTGTCTTGCTAAAGCGAGGGAAGGTTTTAATATACAAGTAACCCATCTATTGGTGTAGTCCAGACCTAACAAAACCTGTATATAGGCTGAGTGCCTCTATTGGCAATTATTTTCCTAAAACTTCTATACAATTTGTGTAGGCCTAATATCTCCATAATTTGTCTTACCCATGGTTGGTCTAACTTGGTAAATTTTTTTGTCACTGTGGTTGGTGTTATTTCCAACAATAGCTTAACATTTGGGCCCCCCAGTTTGTTCACCAGTAATTTTCATTGTACTATTACAGCAGAATTAGTTATGAAATTGAAAAGATGTGATTGAAAAAGAAAGAGACAAATTTAGCTGATTCAGATAATGGTAACGTACCATAAAATGCACATTTAGGGAATAAAGCACTAAAAATGATCCTAATGAAACAAATTCAAAGTTATTTCCTGTGGATGACAAACAAGTTGCTGGTTGCACTGAACAGAGTCATTGAGAAGTATGATTTCTAAAACTGAACTAGATTAAATGTACTGTAGCTGTTGATGCATATGAAAGAAATATTTGTCTTAAGATGACAAACAAAATATAAACCCAAATCTTAAGGCTTAAGGAGTTCATACCTATTCCACTATAAAAATTCAACATTAAGAATGATTTGATTGCAGTTTTCTTGTTGTCTTGACATTTTGCCTTTAACAGCAATATAATTCCATTTTTATTTTATAAAACTCTTACTTTTTTTACATTTCATAAAAATGCCAAAAGTCTAAAATTCATGCGTGATGTCACTCTGGTTCTCTGCCCAAATAGTTACTTGAATCATTAAATTTATTTATTTTATTTTTTAAATCAACCTATGCCATTTGCAAAACTGACAACATTGAAAAAGCCAACATGAAAGCCAAAAGAATGCAACATGATTGTGGCTGTTTGTCATAGAACTCTCTATTTTGCTTCTTATCTGGTGTTTATCTGAAGATCTGATCCGTCATGTGCTATTAAAGTACAGCACACCATGTAATTTAGCTTATGCTGTTTATTGTACAAATTGTAGACTGTGATGTGCAAAAAGGCTTTAGCAGTAACACATTAGTACAATACAGTTGTCTAGTTGACAGAGGATGTTAAAATGTCACTATAATCCTTTCAAACGTTTCTTTAAAGTGTCTGCAAAGTTGCTATAAAATAACAGCATGGCATCTGATAAGGAGTCATTTTCAGTGTTTACAGTTTACAGGCCAAGCAGTGAATTTTCTTACAGTATTGTGGCCGTAAGGACTTGAGCTTGTCAGTAAATTACCATAAGGTGTATTATTTGTGTATTGGAACACCCAAGTTTGATCGGTGATATGAGGTAACTAGAGTATTGGTTAAATCCTTATATTTATATATAATGTTATTCAACTTTGTGTTGTCCACCAAGGCTGTTTTTTGAGCGTTAAACAATATGCAAAGTGGCCTGTGCAATAAGTGAGAATTTGAGAAGAATCATTTTTATTTACTGAATAATGTGAAAGTAACTTTTAATTTTATGTATAAGGAAATGAAATGTGAGAAAAGAATGACCTTGAGCGAACTTAGTGATTTTTGTCACATGGGCTTAATCTGTACTTTATGAACTATTATGTATTTTTATTGTGTAGTTTTATTTTATGATTTTTAGTTTAAAAGCAGTAAGACATCTTGCAAATTGCTACTGAAAAGTGCTAATGTTTCATTTTGCTAATGAATTGCTGTTTTATGTTTTTATTCCATATTTTAGAAATCCAAAATATTATGATGGCCAAAAAGATGGCCTCCCAAAAACATTAAAGTTTTAGTTTTGCTTTCCGCTCATGGCTCGTCGTACCTCCTCCCAGCTGCTGCTGATTTGAGTATTAGATATTATGTTTGTTCAAACATGCAAGTGCCTTAACTGTTGCCATTTGCAATCAGTTGTCTAAAGAATCTTTGCTAAAACTGCTCATTGTTTCTCAGTTTTCTTCATCTGTTTGTTGTCCTTATAGAGCAAAGATAATTTTGAACAAATGAATGTTTGTCTTTTCATTCCGATACTACATTTCATATTTTAGAGACCAAAGTCATTTCTTTTTTCTTGGCATGTTTGAACGCACAAAGCTGACCGTAACATCAACTGGAAGATTGTCTTTAGTCCTACCTAAACAGCTTGTAAAAGTGACCTGGAACTACATCTTACATTTCATTTTGACCAGTCTAAGTTATGCTGCATTTTGTTTTTGTAATGTACTGTACAGTTAATTAAAGAAATAAATTGTTTATTGTCTGCATCAGAAATGAATGAGTATTCTGTTTATTTATAGCACTGAGATGAGTGGCCTTATAAAGAGAGAACTGTGTTGTTAATTGTAAAAACTTAGAACACTATACAAAGTATTTACACTAAAGATGAATGCTTATTAATGCACTTGCATGACAGGAACTATTTTACAGAATGAAGGTAAATTATATGTAAACAAAATTGTTTTGCCTGATCTTCATGTCTATAACAGTCTCTTATTAAATTAGACAAATGTGATTCTGAAATCACAAGACCAGGAAGGAACTGAAGCAGTGAAGAGACTGAGGCTAGAGTCTGTTAAACAGACATAAATGTTATGTTTTTAACACAAATCAAAGAAATCTGCATCATTGCTAAATATGTTCTCATTTTCTAGGAATACATCAACCTGGTAAGACTTTACCTTCTTTTCTATTGCTCATGTAATATTGTATTTGTCAGTAATGTAATTTTTTTGTAATGTAATTTATTTGTAATGAATTATGTTTTTTTAAAGGCATCTGCTAAGGATTTAAAGTAAATGTATGAATCAGTTGTCACAGTGATTTTAAACACACAGAGTTTTAATGTGAGTTTTTTTTCCTAAACTTTAAATAATTTAAAAATAGTTTTTTTATTAACTGAAAATATGTTTTTTAAAAAACAACAAAAGTCTCCTTGTTTATTGAACCCTAAAGATGTTTGTCTGCATTTAATTCATTCAGCTTGTCTGCATACAGTAGAAACTGTAGGTAGTGGTGGTTACTTGTTATTTAAATAACAGCTGAGCAACATGGTGGTGTTGAAATGTTCTTAGAATTTTGGTCCTCAATGTATTTTATTGTTCTCTTCCTATTAAAAAATATTAGTGTTTTTTTTCTTTAAGAATAAGAATTACAAAATATTGTTAGATTTATCTAAAAACAAGACATGTTTAAAGTATCTTGTTACAAGAATGTTGAGATATTTTATTGGAAAAATAGACAAAAATACAAAATGAAATTTTGTTTATTTATTGCAGCGCTGACAGCTGGAACAGTCAGTTAACTAAAAGCTATTTTAATCTATATTGAGATTGTTGTCACAGGTTCCACTTTAGGACGATGAGACAAAATGTTGAGAGGGCAATGGTGAAGATAAACAGTGAGAGGCTGGTTTTATGGACGGCCCTTCCAGCTGCTTGGAATATTGCAAGCTGAGGCCATCAACCTCAAAATAACCTATTCGATTTACTGCATGGTGCCTGTGCAATGACAACCATAATATAAGCTTCCAATTCATCCAGTAGTTATCAGTCCGGTAGATTATGCTTTTGCCTGACATTCTCAGACTAATGATTGAACAGAGTAAATAATCATCACCCTTAATACATTCTATCATGCTCAATGGCCAAACTGTGAGTTAAATAATGTGATATTTATTATTAATATACAGTCATATTCCTTAATGATTATGTAAATAAATTCACATTCATTTGCCATATAAAATATATGAATGCATAGCCTACTTAATATGCATAAGCTTAGCTTCTAACAAGTTTGCACGATTTTTTAAGAAAAACAATGTGCATTTGAAAATGTGCAAAAACAATTGTCATACTTTTGATAGCAGGAGTGGGCAGAGGACCTGCTTATGACATATCCTCATATTAGGCTCTGATAGGCTTATTTTAGACAAAACTGACCATGAGACAGTCAGCTGGGTGTAATGGGTTGCTTCTTAAACCACTTAGACTGGCCAATGGAAATTTCAGAAGGTCACTGATAAACCCATGACTTACAGGGGTTACAGAGTCCAGAGTGTGTCTGTTGGTAAAAAAAAACTGTATTTAGTAAATATCTCATACTTTTGAACTGTGGTGGAAACAGATTGGTAGATGTGTTAATTTTATGACAACTGACCACTTTATAGCATTAATGTGTTTTTTTATGTAAACATTCAGTATGTCAGTGTTGCTTTAACTCTGCTGGTAGGGCACAATGTTAGAAATGGCACGGTCATGAGTTTGATCCCCAGGGAACATGCAGATAATATTCTGCATGCATTATAAGGTGCTTTGAATGAAAGCATCATGCCACATGCATAAATATAAAGACAAAACAACAAAATTAACAGATCTAAAATATTTGGAAACTGTAGTGGTATTAAGTTACTGCCTCATAGTTAAAAGATGATCCATTGTTGCTGGTCTGACATAGAGGTCAAAAGGTCTGGAGTGTTTATATGTTTGGTGTCAGTGGGTTTTCCCCTTTCATGTCTAATGTGACCTTCGCACCTGGTAAACTGATCTGCTCTGCAGTTGTCAAGCTCCCATTTTGGTTCTATGACTCAGTGGCCACATCGAGAGTCGTTTAATTTTAGGCATTGCAACATTCCATAAAAAGGAGAGATGAGATAGGCACAAGAGAGAGATGGGAGGGGGCTTGTTTCAGATAAAGATACATGGTCTGTTCATATACTCATGAGTGGTAATATGTGTTCCTCACAGAGGTAATGGGACAGAAACAGGACAAGGCACTAGGAAAAGAGGAAGTCCTGACCAGAGCCAATAATGACTTTGAGATCTTAGACCAGGAGGAAGCATATTCCTACTGCACAGAATCAGGACACAGCAAAGAAACAGATTTGAATTTTAGCCATTCAGACATCTTCCTGTTGGACAACTGTCCTGTTCAGGAACCCACAGGACCTAATGACAACAGTGAGTCCTTGCTCAACCAGGGAGGAAAAAAGATCAGTTGGAGTTATGACACGGATGTTTCACAGAATGCCGGGACACCAAATCCTCAGCTGAGCCCGGCAGGAGGTCCATGTGGCTCAGAATTTAAAACACTCACAAACGACACAACTGATACAGATAGGCTGGGCATCTCTAGTGCAGTGGACCAGCAACAAGCTGACAAGACAAAAAGAATGACTAACAAAACTCATCCCAGGGATTCTCCAGAGATGTTAGAAGGTTCTTGGCAGGGGGATTCAACAGATGATACGCACATTGAGAAAAATGACACATTGACAATTTCTGACAGACACAAGGGGAACTCAAACAAAGAAGCAAGAGCAAAAGAAAAAATTAGGGATGATGTAGAAATAAAGACGAAATCTTTGAGGAAAAACTCAAAAGAACAGGGAGATTTAGAGAATTCAGAATTACTTGAAAGACAGCCATTCCAGGAAACAAAAGGTTTAGAGGATAAAGAAGACAATTTGAAAGATACCCAAAAATCATATGGATATGCAGCTAATCAATACCTACATAGTGATAAAATAGGTCTAGTTTGTGACAAAGTTTGCAATAACAGTACTGAAACTGTTCAACACAAAGAAAATTCTACTGCGGACAAGCCTGAATTTTCGGATATAGACGGTTGTTCGCGCCTGGAGTGTGTGACCTCAGATTGTCCATCAATTCCTGGACTCCACTCACAGTCAAACACTGACAGCGTTAAACGTCAGGCAGGGCGCTGCAGCTCCAGCAAGCAGGATTTAGGTTTCCAGGGGGACAAAAATATCAGTCCAGTATCTCCCAGTGTGACTGATACTTCAACATGTGTTTTAAGAGAACCTAATGGTGCCACACAGGCATATACTGATTTTGCAACAACACCCAAAGAAAGCTTTCAAAAAGACCAAAGAAACTACAATTATCATGCATCGCTGCCAATGCTGGGAGGAGAAGAAACTATAAGTCTCGAATGCAGTCAGATTAAAGGTAAGGACAAAATCCTGAATATTCCTTGTGATGAATTGTTGTTGATTCAGGAGAATTGGTTATTAAAATGTATATGTGCACCGACTCATTTCACACTAAAATTGTTACAGAACCAACAAATACAGACAGAGCTCTGGTTTTATTGAGGATTGAGGTGGACTTTGAATAAAAAAAAAAATATTCAGCACATTCCAGATTTGAACCAAAGCAATACTTTATCTGAACTTCCTAAGTTTTTTTTTCACACAGAAGAAAAACGATGACAAAGGAGTACTTACTGTAATGGAAAAGCACTCAACAGCCATGTCATCTGAGAGTTAAGTTGAATCCAGTGCTAAAAATGTCCCAGTTAGCAATGCACCTCACTTAGCCAAAAAGGGAGTGTTCAGGACACAGTGTGTGAAAAGAGACAGTGAATCTGTTTATCACTCAGCTGTTCAGTCACCATCCACAGAAATCAGAAAAGCTTGTGATAGTCATATGAATGGAAGAAATAATATCTCACCTTCACTTGAGTTGCCAGGTGAGAAATGTCACAATCAAAATGCTATTCCAGACAAACAGATAACTGAGACTGAGGCCATTGGCTATGATCAAGAGGGGCATCTGGGCAAGAAGTCTGGATCCAAAGATCTACAGACTGAATAACACAAATACAGAGAAATCTCCATTTAAAACAAAGGCCAAAGTTAAAGAATCATTGTCAAAGTTTTCTAAAGGTAATTGTTTACATCCAATTGTCATAATGTGTTTTAACTCTTTTTCTCACTTAGATTTAGATGGTGGTGATTTCAACACTGCAAAAGCCTCTTTGCAACAGGAAAGAGAACCTCTCTATTTCACTGCGGTGATCACACCCCCACTTCAGATTTATACATTTCCTGATCAGGAGGCAAATAAATCATCTGACGTCTCTCATTTGTATGTTTCACACGCTGAGATACAGAACATGATTCCAGACATGTTAGCTGCAGACCCTCAGACAGAAGAAAAGTCTAAAGTCAAAGGACCACCACCACCTGTTCCAAAGAAACCAAAGAATCCTTTTAAAAAGAGCAGACAGAAGCCTGCTTCTCATTCCACAGATGATCCAAGCGAATATTCTGACCTACTGCTCAGAAATATCAAAATGGGCAGAAGGCAGGTGGAACTGGAATCCGTTGAGGATTTTAATATGCATCTGCCATGTCTGGATATGTTACCTTACTGTATGTCCATAGGGCTTGAGCCTGATATTCCAAGACATCGTTTAGCCTTATACGATGAATTGATAGCAGCTGATTGTGATAACCCAACAGGAACTGTTGACGAGCCCCATCAGAAAGAACCAGATAGATTGAATATGTCTCAGCTAAGACCATTTTTAGAAAAAAAGGCAAAAATAAAAGGGCCACCACCACCTGTGCCAAAAAAACCTTGTAATCCATTTGCTGAAACTGACATGGAAAAGATCTTCCCAAGAAAGGACTCTGATTTGGCAAACATAGAATGTCCTTTAAAATATGGTAAACATGACACCGAAAAATATGTTGTGGATGAAAAAGAATCTAAACCCATCACAGCATCAACCAGATATCCTCATGTTGCCTGTAGAATTCCAAGCAGTGATTCTTCTGATTCTGAGGAAAATGAACTGTCCAGATTCAGGCCTGTCACCGAACTTATCAGAGACACCAACAAAATCCAGGAGAAAGTGATACATCACAGCAGGACAAACATGGAAGCCAGGCCAGATGTTACAGTGGGAAGCCAAAGTCTAAAAGTGTCACAGATGAAGAGAACCTTCGATGTCCAAACATCACCCTATAAAATGGAAAGAAGATCCTCGCCAAAGAAAGGTAAGATAGATTCAAGCTGATTGCATTCCCAGTACTCATACAGTATACAACTGACAGAGTTTTGGAAAATCTTAAGCATGTTTAAAATGGGTCTCAGTTTTAGGTCAAAATGAATCATGAAAAAAATCCTTGGGTAAAATGGTATAACGTCATATCACTAACTGACATTGTTACTGAACCATGGTACCATCACGGTACTGTTTTGTAAGGCCAACCTAATATAAGGTTTGACTGCCATATTTCATAGAACATTTATAATCTGCCTTTCTGTTCAAGCTGTCTGAAGTGCTGTTGACCAGTTGTGATTCACTAAAATGTGTATTGTGAATAAGTAAACTGAAGCTGAAAATAATACTTCAAATTAGATTTTAGGCCACACTGCACTTTGTAACATAATCCAACAACTTAGACTGAGCATGACTTCATCCTTTTTCACTCTTAACATAATTACCACAGTTCTGTAACATTATCAGTCCTGTCAAAGGTTTAAATACACAATACAGAAAAGCTCCACGGGATCATTATTCAGTGACGTAGTGTTTGTGAGGTACAGTTGGTCCATTTTTGTATTTTTTTTTATTTTAAATGTCCTCACACGTTTAAAACACAGGGAGCTGTCGGTCAGTCTGGTACAATTTGTACTACGTGTTCACACATACACACGGTGATGCCCATATAGGAGAACATTAGGAAGAGGGGAGGGGAGAGGAGAACAAGGGCGTTTTCTCCCGTTCATTCAGAATAAAGGAGAGGAGGGAAGCTATTGTGGCTAGCCGCAATTGACTGAGAGTCACCAGCACATCTGAATCGGTGGGAAAATAAATTAATGCTTTGAATTCAACGCTTGAAGGGACGCGGTACTGATAAAGGTAAGCGTTTCGCTTTTCGTCATATTAATGCATGGCAGGTCATTGGTGCAATAGCCTCTGCAGGAATGCTAGCTCGATTTTAGCAAGCATCACTGATTTAAAACAAGCGCTGATACCCACCAGCAAAAGTTGCGCTCGTGCATGTGCATTTTCTGGGTTTTTGCATTCATACTGCGTTGTTTCCCAACATGTAAAACTATATATAGTGGTTGATCTGCATGCGTACGTGCAAGATAAGCAGAGAAAGTGAGGTATTCATTGAAAGTTAACCATCATGACCTGTGCCGGGTAGATAGCTCGCCTTTAAATCAAAGGAGCACGTCGCATTTCGCCAGTGCATCCAAAAACATGCTCAGCTCAAAACAAGCTGCGATACTAAAACAATTTTTACGTTTTACTTTTTCTCCATCTCTTTCATTCATTTATTCGGTTAGCGGTTAGCTCATTTTCTCACACCAGCAAAAGCCTGCCTATCTATCGATTATGTCATATTTTTAATGTTCATGTCTTGCACTATAAGCGAGTATTTATTTTCCCCTTCATTTGTTGCGTGGTGTATATTTTATCTTGCTTTCTCTTAATTGATGTTTTAGCCGAATTTTAAATGCTGGTTTTTGCCGGACGGGATGCTCACCGTCAATAACGCAGCTCGGCCATTAGAAAGCAAACACATCCATAGATCTGACCCATTTCCAACACCACATCCAATGACCACATTTCATTGTTGCGATCACTGTTTTCTGGCATTTCAGTAATAATACTTTTTATTATTTTATTTAATAATAATACAGGGCCTAATCAGATCTAATTAATAAGATGGTGTTAGATAATTCATTTAATGTATTAATAAAGGCAGCTGAAATAACCAGTGATTATTAATAGATAATTACGAATACCAAACACTATATAAATTGCATTATTGACAACATAGTTTTTACCGCATGCACAGCATATGCACTTAAAGCATTTTGGGTATCATAGGCTTGTGCAGCATATTTGGGCATCATAGCATATTTAAAAATGCTTTCTAGGTAGCAGATATATCATTAGGGAAAGTCTTTAATACTGTAGGAAATGAAGTCATGCTCAAAAAAATGTTTTGTTGAGTTTTAACATATGTTTATCTTTTCGAGACAGAAATGAAACGTCTACTTTTATAGGCTACTTATAATGCATAGTCATCACAATGATAATAAATATTAGTCTTATAATCAGGTATAGGGTGTTTTATTTTAAAACATCACGAATTTGCTTTGTACAGATATAATATTTAAACAAAATCACAATACATTATATATCACAAACTATAAGATAAATTATAGCACAATTAATATGTTTTTGTAGTTGAAGCTATCCAGTCTTGCTGGCTCATATAAAACTGCATTTGATTTTTCTTCTTGGCTTGATGCAGGAGAACATACAGACTGAAATGGAAAACTGTTTCCCAGTAGTCTCCAGTTCATAGCTCATCTCACTTTAATATAATATGCTGTCAATATCAAGTCTGAAAGCAAAAGAAAAGCTTTGAAAATTACTAAACCATGCCACAAAATATAGACCTAATATAATGTCAGCTCTCTTCATAATGTATATTTTCATTATCAGCAATATTTATGTATCATCCCCATTATTGTAATTAATGAAGAATTAGTAACATAATTACAGTTGTTGCTGGCCTTTGGGAATTGTGAACTTACCTGGAATTTTTTTCTTCAACATTCTGCGGCTGCTGTTTATATGAAGTCATGTAGATACTGTTGACAAATTATAAAGTAATTTTTGCTTCTTGTCTTAGTCACCTTTAATAGACTCAGTGGGCAATATGTTGTTAAAAAAAAAGGTATTATCGTTGTATTTTGGTAAACAAATTATTTCAATTTCTGTTAAGCTTTTTAGCTACAATACACATTGTGAAAAGTTTTATAGAAAAAAAAAATGACCTCGTTTTTTTTTTGACCTTGTTTTTTTTAACAAGCAGTGAAAAAAAAAAAAGTACATATAGTAACCTGCCATATGTTTTCTCTTATACTAGAAATGATCAGACGAGTGGTACGACAGAGTAAATTCCGTCATGTGTTTGGCCAGGCGGTGAAGAATGATCAGTGTTATGATGACATCAGGGTTTCACGAGTTACGTGGGACAGTTCCTTTTGTGCAGTAAACCCCAAATTTGTCGCTATTATTGTGGAAGCTAGTGGGGGTGGAGCTTTCCTTGTACTTCCTCTGCAAAAGGTGAGCAGTAACCTTTAAACCTTACATTTGTAACATAACATAATATTTGATGTAAATAACATGAAAAGATTTCACAGCAGTTTTTTTGCTTGCTTTCCTTTTCTCCCTGAAAATCGTAAAATCATAAATCCTTTAAAAACTAAATCCTTTGAATGAATGACATCAAGTTCTTTTTCAATCATTTTATTGGAGAAACTAATTTGTTGTCATACAAAGCATCTAAATACCTATTATGGAACAATGTGGTTGGTTAGAACTATGCAAGATTTCATATAAATATATTCTGTCTATCCTCGCTTCCTGTTTCCAGACGGGTCGTATCGATAAGGCCTATCCCACTGTTTGTGGTCACACAGGACCCGTGTTGGACATCGACTGGTGTCCACACAATGATCACGTTATTGCCAGCGGTTCTGAAGATTGTACAGTAATGGTACGGTAATATTTTCATAGAAACCTGTTCAAAAAGCCCAAAGCCGTTACTGCAACATCAACCCTATGCATTGCTCGTCATTATTTCTGCTTAAATATTTACATCTTTGTCACACAGGTGTGGCAGATCCCTGAGAATGGCCTCACCTCAGCTCTGTCAGAGCCTGTCGTGGTATTGGAGGGACACTCCAAGAGGGTGGGGATTGTGACATGGCATCCCACAGCCCGCAATGTTCTGTTAAGTGCAGGTGAAAGTTCTGAACATACATTGAGAATTTTTAAATGCTAAGAACCTCAAAATGTAAAGATTTAGAATTTTTTTACTAAAGCAGTAAACAATGAAAGGCAGTGGTGTGTTAAATATGTATAAATGTATTCATATTTGTGTAAATATTCATGGCTAAAGGCTTTTGTTAAGCTCATCACACAGCAGATCATGTTTTTGGTAAAGTGTTTGATTATTATATAATTGATTGCTATATAATAAAAAATATTAAGGACCAGCGCAAATTAGTTTTATAGTTAATTATAATTAATTTTGTCTTTAAGGATGCTGTGCAGTGATATACACAGTAGCACAGTAGTGTGTGCAGGTGTGCCGCATCATAGCTGTTACTATTATATCTCTGCATAATGTACTTTAGTTGAGGTTAAATGCTGAATATAATAGTAAAGAAATATTGCTCTGAAATACAAAGTAATCTTTATTTTCATATTTACAAATGGATCGAAGGAAAAGATTATGATTCTAATAGCAAATTGCATGTTATTAAAATGCAGAGAGATTCTTTAAATCCTTAAAATTCTACATGCACGTGTAACTTGCTTTGGTGTGTGGCAATAAAAAAGGACCAATTTAATTTTCCCTCTTCCATCAGGTTGTGATAATCTCATCATCATTTGGAATGTGGGCACAGGAGAAGCCCTGATCAACCTGGAGGACATGCACCCCGACGTCATCTTCAGCGCCTGCTGGAGTCGCAATGGCAGCCTAATTTGTACTGCCTGCAAGGACAAGAAAGTTCGTGTTATTGATCCACGTAAAGGGAAAATCACTGCAGTAAGTGAAAACATCTCACAGTACCGCTGTGGCCTTGTAGACTGCTCTCTTTATTGCATAATTAACTGTCTCACCGGTATTGATAATAACAGGAGAAGGACAAGGCCCACGAGGGGGCCCGGCCCATGAGGGCCATCTTTCTGGCTGATGGAAACATCTTCACCACCGGCTTCAGTCGTATGAGCGAGCGACAGCTGGCCTTATGGAATCCAGTAAGCCAAACAACTTTCTTCATGCGTTGGAAAAATTCTTTGTTTTTAAAGGCCGTTGTCATTAAATATTTTGGTGTGTGTCCCTTTAAGAAAAACATGGAGGAGCCGATATCTGTGCACGAAATGGACACCAGCAATGGAGTGTTGCTTCCCTTCTATGACCCTGACACTAATGTTGTCTACCTGTGTGGAAAGGTGGGCTTGCTGTTTGATATTTCACACAGGCATCCAGCCATCTTGTGTTAACTCCTTATTTGAGTGTATTATACACTCCACCTATACACTGGTGGAGCATTCAAATTCAAATTTGTGTGACTATATGTGTCATGACGCATGTATCACATTAACATTGTCATGCCATACAATTTTTATAGTAGATAATGTAAAGCTGTTGACTATAAAGTGTTGAGGGGTTATGGACGTTGTTGTCCAATCAAAAACATTCCTTCCTTCATTGCTCCGCCCTCAAAATAATGAAGACCCTATGCAACATGAGACTGTTAGCTGTTGTAGAGATCAGTCCAATCTCAGTCCTACATTTTTTTTTTTTTTAGTTTACACAGCAAGAAATAGGCACAACGTGTTGTTGATTGGGTGTTGATTTCAGTTTCCAACAATGTTTCTCAGAAATCGCTTACAACGTCAAAAAAGAAATTTCTTTTCAAAACAATTTTTTGGTGGATTTTAAAGCAGCAGAATTTTAAAACAACAAAACCGTGTTTTTTCCTTCAGGGTGACAGCAGCATCCGTTACTTTGAGATCACAGATGAGGCACCGTATGTGCACTACCTCAACACGTTTTCTAGCAAGGAGCCTCAGAGAGGCATGGGCTACATGCCCAAAAGAGGCCTAGATGTCAACAAGTGCGAGATAGCCAGGTATGTACTTTCACAGGCTGTCTTTAGATGTTATTGTTAAGAAGACAAAATGGGCACAAATTTAAACCCTTTTACCATCTAAATGGTCCAGAATGATCGAGGATCAAGGTTTAAGGATCAAGAATCTTGTATCACTTACTTCACAGCGCTACTGTTTCTTTATCCGCAGTGATGTTATTAGTTATCACAGGAGTGATGTAACCTGACTGATGCTTTACTCATGCTGCTAGGTTTATTTCGTCCAGTAGGGGGAGCCTTTAGTCTGTCACGGACTGTACAATCTATTGGTGGCAGTGTGTCAGTAAACAGGGTTTGCTGTGGTTTCTAAATGTCATTGAATCTAATGATCATTTTAAGGGTGATTAGTTTTAGTGTCAAATGTTAAAGTTCTATGTTTATGGTAACATTGCGGTTATTGTTTTCTATTATCTAATAAAACAGGTATATATTAAATTATTTTTAATGACATTGAAATGTCACTAGGTGGGTGAAGACAACCAGTCTGGGTCATAAAAGTTTAAATGTATTTAGCTTATTATTTATCTGTCAAGATATTGTTTATTGATATGAATATGGAGTTCCTTGCAAAAAAATGTTTAGCCAATTTTTAGTAAAACTTTTTTGTTACTTTTAAAAAGCATAGCCATAGCAATTTGAAATATGTGCTACTAAAGATCAAAGCTGTTATTTTCCTCATTGCGTTGTACTTTTGTATTTTTATATTTTTTACTGTGATGTTATTATCAAAGCTTTTTACTGTCATAACACCTGTCTGTTTTATCACAGATTTTATAAACTTCATGAGAGAAAGTGTGAGCCAATTATCATGACCGTCCCTAGAAAGGTATTTTTTACTCAAAAGATTTCTAAAACCAGTCAGTAAATTGTTAAAATACACGTTGTGACAATATGAATGTTGTGTGGCTTAGACAAATCTTGTATTAATCTATAACTAATCTATAAAGTTAAAGTCACAGCCTAGGTTATAAAGTGCAGTTGCTTCTGTCCATTGAATGTTTATTGGCCGGTCTAGCAATATAATGATGACAGTTTGCTGTCTCTTGTGTTCTCGGCAGTCGGACCTCTTTCAGGATGATCTGTATCCAGACACGGCGGGTCCCGACCCTGCACTGGAGGCAGAGGAGTGGTTTGAAGGCAAGAACGGAGAACCCATCCTCATCTCCCTCAAACACGGCTATGTTCCGGGCAAGAACCGGGACCTCAAAGTAGTCAAGAAAAATGTGCTGGATAACAAGGCACCCAAAAAGGTGGAGGAACCAGCTGCTCCTCAGAAGCCTGCCTCTCCCCAGCTCACCAGAGTAAGACTGATGTTTTTAATGGATGTATCCAGTCCAGCTCCTAAAGGGCGACTGTCCTCCAGAGTTTGGCTCCAACCCTTGTCAAACACACCTGAACTAATCAAGATGTTCAGAATTAGTTTAAAATGACAGACAGGTGTGTTGGGCAGGGTTGAAACTAAACTCTGGAGGACAGTGGCCTTCTATGCTGTTTTTAGTGTCCTTGTTGAAAATACAAAATGTTTATCACTTTGTCTTTAGAAGCTTTTTCTTTTTTCCATATTGTGTTTAACAACTAGATTTGCTTAGGTCAAGGCTCTGTACATTTGCCATTTGACAAAGACGGAGTTTAACTTATGCTAAAACACATTTTCTTGCTTCTTTATTTTGCTCTGTAGAAGAATGAAGTGAAGTTGGAAGAGCTGCTTCGAGAAGTCAAATCACTTAGAGATCTGGTCACACTGCAGGACAGAAGAATCACCAAACTGGAAGAACAGGTGGCTAAAGTGGCAATCTAAGACACTGGTGATGGTCCGAGCTATTATTGCGTCAGTACAGAGAAAGTGAGATTCAGTTGGGCAGGGGGGGGTCAGTCACTGCCAAAATTCTCAAATTGACTCGATCATTCCGCTTGGTGTTTCTCACAAAGACAACTTCAAGCAACATTCCAAGATGGATTTTTATTTTTTGTCAAGCCTCCCCCAAGCATTCGCATAGCAAATGGTGGCAATGAGCGGTCACTAGTTTTAACAGTTTTACATTTTGTTAAAGATTTTCTTACTTTTTGTTATTGTAACATTGTTTTAACAAGTATTATGCTATTAACCGGAATGTTACAGAGTGTCGTTGTATATAGACATCAGTATTTCTCTATCCTTTTGTTGTGCTGCCAAATTGATTTCTACTTTTGTATGTTTTTCCCAGTTGTAGATAGTGGCTTAATGAAACACAAGGATTTTCATGTCATATACTATTCAAAGTGAGACATCAGCCAACAAAGACAGTTGGAATCGTGTTGACGTGATTTTGAAGTCATTGTAAAGGCCATTGGTACTTCAGAAACTAATTATAGATAAGTATATTATTTAGTGAAAAGATGTTCATAACCATTCAAATGTTTGGAGTGCTAAAGTAAAACACACGTGTACACACATAGAAAACAAATTGAAGTGGCACTGAGCTGTTCATTGAACATTTAGGATTTTAAAAGCAGTTCAGAAATGTTTCATGTAGTGATCATGATAGCTGGAGTTTTAAGCACATTCTGTTTTATTGCCTGTTTTTACATCATTGATTTTAAAGCATCCGACAACAGGGTTTATCAATATATAACACAATCAGTTGAAACGATATATCCGGAAGCAATAACCTAATGTTACAAAATGAATGTGAAACTGAACCTAAATCTGTGAGACTTGATGAGTTTTATGATTGGCAAGTATTGATGAAAATGCATTATTTGTGCATTAACTTCACACCTATGGCTTTTTCTCCTTGTCGGTAATTATAAAATTACTGTTGCACCTCAGGAAATCAACCACTTTGAAGTCAAAACATGGATGCTCAACATTCAGCATTTGCATGAAATATCTTATTTTGATTAGGAAAGTACAACATTTTTGGTGGTTATTTTGGAGTTCAAAACATTCATGATTCTTGTTCTCCGGTTCATCCCTGCATTCTAATTATTTGAATCCTGTTACGGAATATCAGCCTGACATGTTCTGATATATGAACTTGGTTTTAAGAGGCAGTGGCGACCTGCAAGCTCTTCTGATGTACTGTAAATGTATTGGTGCCTCTATGTGTGTTACTGGTTTAGACAGACTTCCTCAGCTGACCGCTGTGGGGGGGGCAACATCCATCAATCTGAGCACTTATCCGTGTCCTGAACAGTCTTGTGCATGCATTCCAAATTCACCTAAAATAAACAAGGTTGACAACAATAAATGCTTTCATTCATACTTCTTTGTGGGGGTCATTTTTGTGCTGTTTGTAGGATTGTTTACTGCGATGTCATGCAATTGAATGTCCATTTAATGTTACATGTTTGTAAAGACTTAATGTTGTGCTGTTATGTTTGTAGCTTACTAGATAAAATATCTTTAATTTTAGGTTTATTTTTCTTGCGTTCAGAAAAAATGACATGGAGACATATTATATCCTTTGGCCTTAAACTCTCTCAAGATTAGTTTAGATGTTCGAAAAGCAGCTGTTTTCACAATCTTCTATGTCTTGACAAGTCATTATAACTCCAAGATACCTCAAAAGGCTTCCATATTGAAAACTAATTCCAAGGGCTTGGAGAATACCAAGAAGAGGCCCTTATGATACCATATGCGTTCTGCAGATAATCCCAACAACATTCCTGTAAATGATGAGGAACACTGAGATTTTGTAATTGTTTAGTTTTCAGATTTATTTTTAGCTCCTTATTCTGCTATTTTTTTGGTTTAAGGATCTCAGCAGTTCTATATACTGTAGTTCTGCTTTGAACATCTCCATTGTTTCAGAAGCACATGTGCTCTCTTTATAGATCTTATAAGCTGCAAAGGAAACATAAACCTCTTCCTTGGGGACCTGATTGCTTCTGTTTAAAGGCCTCATGTTGCCCCTTCTTGTCCTTGCTATGCATCTTTTTTGGAGGGTGGTAGACTTGGTTCACTTGGTGCCCACAGCAAATAAGACATGACCAAAGGATTCCAATTGGCTCAAAAGCAAGCTGCAAATATTCTTGTCACAAGCATTAGCCATAAAGAGACAAAACCAAAGTATTTTACCAGGGCACATAAATATATTTTATCCCTCAACTGATTTAAAGGTAAGAAAAATATTGTAGTTATTTCAGGCTGTATGGTTCAGGATTTTGGATGTCAGACATGACTAGTTGAGAATATTGTTTAAAGTTTCTCCATGTAAAGCCAGTACCTTCAGCCTTCTTTAGTTGTGCTTGCATCTGGTGGCCTGAACTTCTCCAGTGCATAAGCCAGGGGAAAAAAACTCTGCTACCCCTCCCCCCAACCCCCCAAAACAGCTTTTCCCAAAGCTTAACGAGAACAGTGTGTCTGGAAATGGCCCAGTCAATCTTTCTGGGGCAGAGTAAGAAAGGAGGAGGGGAGAACAGGAGATTTTTTTCCCCACACCAATGCAACTGTTCTTCATCATGCAGTCTGTAACAACAGAACATCCAGCTTGTGAAGAGGAATGAGCAGAAGGTCTCTGGTAGATCATCTTCAGTAGGTCTTCCAAGTGAGGCATGTTTTAGAATTTCAGCTCTTCAAGAACGTAAGTATGGATTCAGATTTCTGTGTTTTTTTCTGCGTTTTTTATTTTAAAATAGTTTCTGACAAAGTAATAATAGACATGAGTTACCTCAGAGGAATGCATGGCTTTATAAGGTCAAGATGTGACTTACTAACTAACAAAGGATCTGTTTAAAACTTTTCTGCAGTTGTTCAAAAGTTCAGTAACAAAAATCCAAAACTCAGTTAAATTTGGTAAAATGACCCTTATGTGCTTGAATGCCACAGAGATTTACACAAACGCTTGTGTGCTTAAGATAATAGTTTTTGCACTTTTAAAATGCTTTGATGCAGACATGAAACCACTGTGATAAAGACAAATAATGATGGTATGTGTGTGTGCATGTGTGTATATGTGTATGTTGGAGAGTGAGGCACCAAATGAGCCCGATGCTATTTCCATTGTGCACTACTTGCCCAGTGATGATTATGGTCGTCAGCTTGAGCACAGATGGCACAGAGACCTCCGGTTATACTGTGGAAATTTCTTTGTTTAAAGAAATGAATCTCAATTTCTTCTTGAAAGTTGTGTAGCTAATAGGTTTAACAGACAGATGTTTTTTGTGAAAACCTTTGCAATTCTCATTAAGAACGAGAAACAATCCTAGTATTAAATCAAACAGAAATTGAAGTTTATGGGGAAGTGTGAACATGCCACGTTGAATCTAAATTTGCCTATTCAGCTTGAAGGTTGCTGTTTCACATCCCAAGCTTTAGTCACTCAGAAAGAAGAATTACTATCATTGGAATTCTGTTTTTAACCTGCCTTTAATGTTTGCATATTTAAAACACATTTATAGAATTACTTATTATTCACATATAGATATAGTATAGTATTGATTAATAAATGTACCTAAAATGTCTTTTCTAACTACCCCAGAGTATCAGTCATAGGATGGACCACTCAGCTGTTTACAGCCTCATTGGCTTGTCCATCATTCTTCTGAACAGCTGTGCCACTAATGTCACTCCTTTCATTTCCAATGACTCCTTGGAGAGCAGTGGGCAATGGGAGTCCGGGAGCACAGACCTGATCCTCACACCCAGTCTTCCCTCCTTCATTAATGAGTCTGTTATTTCCACCTCCATTGGTGGAGAAAAACATAGCAAGACCTTACTGAATCAGGTGGTGGACTTCCTACAAGAGAACCTCCTTCTCATAATTATTATTACCACATTACTTCTTCTCGTTTTCATTATCATCTGCTCAGCTGTGATTCTGAGTCACAGGCATAAAGTCAGTGCCTACTATCCTTGCGCTTTCCCCTCCAAGATGTATGTTGACGAGAGAGACAAGACTGGAGGAGCTAGGTTCTTCAGTGAAGTCCCAGAGAACATCAACACCGGCTCCAGTGATGAGCCACTGAATTCAGCCAAGCAGCTTCAGGAGGACATCATGTTGGCTACCAAGAACCTACGAACTCCAGTTAAGACTCCATGGAGGGAGAAGAATGAAACAGTTGCAGATGAAAAACCTGCAGATGATGAGAAGAGTCTTCAGTGTGACAAGAGTCAAGACGAGAGTTCTTGTCCTCTCTTACTGGAAGACAAGACTCCAAATCAGTCTGTTGTTGAGGATTCTGTGGAAGAGGGCAGCCCCAGTGGGTCCCAGGACAGTGTTCCTGTTTGTGACATGGAAAAGACTGACCCCTCTGAATCTGGGCCCCCTGAAGAGAGCAAACATCCATCTGGCCCTGAGATCCAAGAGGACACAGACAAACAGGAAGTTGTTTCTTCTGGCACAGCAGTTATCAGTGAAGAGAAAACAGCCTTTTAGTGTGGACATTTTTCAAGCTTTAAAGGAAACATTTAGACAAACACAGACTGAAGTTTATTTCTTGGACAAATGACACTTAAGAATGCAGTCTGATGCTCTAATAAGGACAATTTCTGTGTTTTATAATGTATGGCTTTAATACTATAACTGTTTACTTTAATATGCTACATTTAAATGTAAAACTATTTTAAATAGCCATTTAGCTACTTTAGTGTTAACCGAAAATTGCTTTATGAACGGATGCCTATAAGGCAAGACTGTAACATTTGAGATTCGAGTGTTCTGAATCTCTTTTCAAGTAATATGTGTATGACTTTTTAAATCAAATGCCATCAAATATGGTTTGTATTCTTGTTTATTCCCCCATTACAACTGAGTGGGGTAAGTTGAATCTTATATTTGACAGATTTTCTTATTTTTCTATCAGACTTTAATCAGTTGAGTAGTGCTGGTATTTCAAAACTGGTAGCAGTAAATAGCACTTCCCATCCAATAAAAAGGGTATTTAAAAAGAAAATTATAGTACACACACACACACACATATATATGATACTTTATGTTGCTTATGTATGGACAAAGTGGTTGCATTTTTTGGTCTAAAACCTTCCGCTTGACTTTGAAACTGAGAGCAACAACACACAAGCACACAAATCCAAAAAATAAAAGCAAACTTGCTACTCCAATTAAGGAGATGAGTCTCAATACCGAAATGCTTCTGTGCGAGTCAGGTTATTGTTTACATATTCTGGCTTTAAGTATTTCCTTTCAAGGTCCTGGTGTATTAATCAGCCTTACCGCCACCAAGCCACCTTTTAAACAGTTTAGTCTAAGGTCAGTCTCAACATGGACTTTTTCACTAAGAATACATTTTGTATTCCTAATATTCTAAATACAGCCAAATGACAGTTCTGAACATTCTTAACATGTGAACAAAAATCAGAGTAACTTGCTTTCAAGACTTAACTACTGAATCAACAACACTCTTTGTCACAATAGGGAGTTTTGCAATCTGCTTCAGATTTTTGGCTTTTTTTTCCCTATTTCTACATACATGCAATGCAAATTTTAAATGTTTAAAAGTGATTAGTATGTTGTATAGGTATGCAGTATTAGGAGCCATACATATGCTTTATTTTTATATATGGACATTTTAAAGGGCTTTAAATAATGGCCGAGCAGTATAATTACAATTTTCTTTCCTTTAAACTAAATAAAGAATAAATAAACATGTGTGCGCATTTAACTAGCAAGTAAAACCATTTTAAATAATCTTTCCATCACCATTTCACAAAAAAGGATCAAACACCATCGTTTTAAACAGTAATAATTTGTTGGTTAGTGCTTCCAATTTGTGCGTTTAAACGACAGGCTACAGTGCAGGAGTTAGAGAGCTTTGGTCAGAACTTGTAGAGAGGATTAAGAGAATCAACAGCGCCCCCTAGACGTTGGCTACTACAGTCTTCTCGCCCTCTTCACCCTCCTGTTTCAGACGGTAGTCTGCCAAAGCTGCTTTAATGGCATCCTCTGCCAACACTGCAATGCACATAAAGATACAACAACTCAGTCAGGACACAGGATCGCTTTTAACATCTTTAATTGTGATTTGTATTAATATTTGTATAAATATAATAATAGGAAACACTGTAACTGAATTAAAAAGACGTAAAAATATAGGATTGAGTTAAAATGACTTTACTTGAGCAGTGGAGTTTGACTGGTGGAAGGCTAAGCTCCTTAGCAATGTCAGTGTTTCTTATCTTCAGTGCCTCATCAATCTACAGAGACAAGCAGGTAAAGAGACTCTTAAATTTAACACCACTATTTATTAAAATAAAAAGGTTTGGTTACTATCAAACTGTCACAATACACATTTGAGTAAAAACATCTGTACTGTGACCTTATTTAAAGAATGCTTAAATTTAACAAATATATAAATTTTTGCTTACGGATTTGCCTTTAACCCACTCAGTGGCCAAAGAACTGGAAGCAATAGCAGAGCCACAGCCAAACGTTTTGAATTTAGCATCCACAATCTTTCCTGCCTCATCCACCTCAATCTAGGTGGAGAAAACACACAACATGGATAAATAGATAATTTTCACACTTTTATTAAATGTAGAACTGTGATAGCACACAGGTTTGTTCACATGCCAAACGAGACATTTATAACATATGTGAAACCACAATGTGGTTGTTAATAAAATGTGGGAGACAGAATTTATCTAGTGTATGCTGCTTTATTCTGCTTAAGCGTTTGATCCAATCTGAGGCTTCACCCCTATTAAAGAGAATTTGGAGTCTGGAAAGTCACCTACATTCAGGAGTAACGAGCAGCTGTTTAAAAATGCAACTAATGCATATTTTCTTGATTGATGCGAATATAATGAAATACTTAAAAGTTAAAAGTAAAGGTTTTGGTCTTTTACATGCAAGTTGGTTGTTATAGTTTTAGTTATGCCAAAGAAAGGAACTTAACTAGTCTAACCTGCAGTTTCATCACATCTCCACATGCAGGCGCACCAACCAATCCTGTGCCCACATTTTTGGCAGTTTTATCCAAAGATCCTACGTTTCTTGGGTTCTCATAGTGATCCACCACCTGTAAAATAAAAAAAATAAAAATAAAAAAAAAGATGGCTCTGGCTCATAAAATCAGTAAGACGTTTTATTTTATTATTACGCAAGACAAATCAACAAGTATCAAACAAGCAGCTACTGTGGGCTTGGCTCCAGTCTCCTCCTTTCTAATCTAAACATTAATAATATTAGATTAAATATTTACAGCTTCCAATAACGATTTAATAGAGACTGGCCATACAACATATATATAACATACAATATAAATCGAGCGCATTATAATGACGGGAATACTGACTGTACAGTGAAGATGACATCATTTTGATGTCAATTACCCGTGAAACCACATGAACCACATAAGCTTAACGGAGACAACTTCAGGACCCGATTGCCTGTAAATATAAGCTTACCTTTTCATGATAACCACACTGCAGCCTCCATTGTGGGACGCAGAGGAATCTGTTGATGAGAGCTAACGGAGACCCGCATTTATTTCCCAGCGACGCCGCCATGATTTAACAATAATGCGTGACGCACTTGAAACTTGGAGGTTTGTTATGTCACAGTCTCGTCAATGTCAACAACCATCGCCAGGGGGAGTAATGAGACAAACTTTAATTTCTCGTGTGTTTATTTATTATTCTGCAATGAACTTTTTTATTGTTTATTTTTACCCATGTGTGCTTCTATTGAAATAAATGCATTAGCTAGTTTACTAGGGATTTATTTTAGTTAAAATTTTAACTGATTATGAACATTCATTAAAACATGGCTTAATACGCGAAAACGTACACAAGAATATGCCTCTTCTTCAAACGTTTGGATAAGAAAGCAATTTTAACATTTTAATTAGAATATAATTATTTTATCACTAGCTGTGTTCTCATGTATGGTGGATCCGTTTTGCTCCTCCGTTGCTTTGTTGTATTGTTTTACTGTTTATTCATGTACCTTCAGTTTTAAGGGTTTCGAGGTCTTGTTTAATGTGTTTGTGCTGACCCAGAAGGAGAAGTGTTCTGCTCTGATTATATTAGCTATTATATACATTAAAGTTAACCCTACTGTTTACTTAAAAAACCCACACTGTACGTGTAACTTGTTCATCACGCCAACAATTAATGCGGTATCTCACACTCATTGCCATTAAGGAATTCCAAAACGCTGTCATCCCAAAGTTGTGATGCATATAAAGTGGAACTATCAGGTGAGTCAAAGACATAATAATTTGTAATAACTTATAAAAGATTAAATAAGTGCATTAGCAGTGCACCGATAAAATTGAAATTAAACATTAAATGTGCTGTAAGTCACTTTGGATAAAAGCATCTGCTAAATGCATAAATGTAAGTGATAAAATGTTTAGAAGCTTCTATCAGACTTAAGAATCTAAAGAGACAATCAGTAAGATGTTTTCATCAGACAGGATTTAAAGGAAATAGTTTTTTCTTTCAGCAATTCCCTGAATCTCACTGTGTCAACAGAGAACAAGTACAGAATCATTTCACAGTAGCCATTTTCATGGAATAACCTGAATGCATTCAGGAGAATATTATATTGTGGATATTGTATGTTTACATAACTGTATAATCACCCTTTGACTACTGTGATGGTTGCCATTTGTCACCCGACTATACCACCATCTGCTCTTTGTTGTAACCACTTTGGTCCTAAAACCTGACATTAGCTATGTTTACATGGACACTTTTTGTTTCAATCGGAATGAAATCAATCAGATTAATTAGCCCTAGCCCAGAACAAGGCGTCTTTGGATGAGAGTCCGAAGCAAGGACTGGTAGGACAACGTCGTCTTACACCACTTCACAGACGAGGAGTGGAAGGAGAATTTTAGAATGACACGGTGTGCGTCATACGTCATTTGCTTGTAATATATAATAATATATATTTTCAGATTATTGGTAGATGTTTCAAACAATATCCTGCCCTGTCCTTGAGAAAATAGGCTATTGTACTATTCCCAATATTAGCCTTGCTTAGTGACTACAGGTGCATCAGCAACAGAAATGCTGTCATCAGTGATCCCTCCTTACAGAACACCTTTTATAAATGCTTTGAAACACCTAAAAGCATTCCAGCCATTAAAACTATCTCATACAGATTACTAAGTGCTGTGGGTCATAACCGGTGAGATGTGGAGAATGCTGCTGACCCTGATGTCACCTTAATATTCACCTGGACAACCCAATTTAAAGACACTAACTGACATGACATGAATACTAAAATGTTACTTTCTCATACTTGGACTACAGTGAATACACCCTGTTGTATTATGCTCTTATACTGTAATTTATTAAACAAAGAGTACCTCATCTTTGCAAATGTTGTTGGTGTGTAATTTGCATGTATAGCTTGTTTGTACACTGTTTTAAGCATTTCTCATGAATATTCTTAAAAAATTTGCCAAAAAAATGAAATAAAAATTCTGTGGTGTCTGAATACAGTGAACAAATTTTCTGCCATGCAGGCGAGATCATAACTATAAATTTGACGGTAAAACTCCTGTAGTTACATTTCTTTAAGTAGCTGTGTAGTTCATTTAATGTGGATATTAAATAATGGTATGTATGTATTATTATTTTACGCTATTGGTCATACGTCCGATGACAGGGCGTAACGTCTGTGACTGACAGCGTTGTTAACCAACCATTGAAAAGAGAGGCGGCGAGAGATTTTTCAAACCTCAGGAAACGGGAAAGGCAAAGAAAACTTCCACAAAAGACAACTACCGGTAACTTGAGATCCGTCCGGCCAGCCAGCTGACAGACGGACGTCTGTATCTTCCTCCATCCGCTTGCCTGACAGCATACAACTTTTGTCCCTGCTGAATGGATGTTTTAATCTCCGATTCAGTTGGAGATCTGGATGTGTTTTGTAGCGTCACCCAGTCGGGCTCCGCTTGAGCCAGAGGCGAGACGATTCGGTTAAGCGGTGGCTTCTGTTCGACAGCAGTTCACGATGTCGGGTGTGACGCTACAGGTATAAATATATATATGTATATATTTACTCAAGCCTAATTGATATAATTCCTAAGACAAAAGTATTGCTAGTAAGTCAAATAATCTGTGCGTGATATTTATTTCTATTCAATCAATTGTGTTTACATTACTGTCAACTGAGTCCAGTTTGGCTCAAGCGGTCATGCGTGTGTAACAGTTTCACTTATTTACAATCTTACTCATTAGACACAGAAACCAGTATAACGAGTCTAATTTACAAATTAATTATTTTTCTTTTGTGTTCAATTTCATTGGATTCAATTTAAATAGTCTTGGGTTTTGTCTAAATAATTAAATATCGTTTAAGATATTCAGGTTGAACGGGTTTGACAGGGTTTGGCTTCCACTTGAGTTCTTCACTACGAGCTTTAGTGTAACAGACGTCGTGTGTAACGTTGTGTTTTGACAGATGGACAGTGAGTCTAAACCTTTAGATGTGTTGCTCTTTAAGTATGAACCATTTTTTATATATTGCTTTAAAAGTGTCATGTTATGACAGTGTTTACGACAGTCCCTTTTATTCTTCTGACACTTGGTTTTTCCAACATTGCAGATGGGAACGTTTTTGTGGATGTATTAATGCAACTCTAACAGAACGTTTGTTTAATACCCCTGTTGTTACTCTGAGTAATAAGACGTATTGTTTTTATATGCAGCTGTAACTTTTTATGTAGAGCTGTAACTTTTCTCAACGATGCAAAAACATCGTGAAACGCCGCCCTTTATGTGTAGTATAATGTAAATGAGTTTATGAATTTTGACTTCTGCAGAAAATAGCTATTGTTCCCTCTGTCAGCGTTTCTCTGCTAAATGTGCAAATGCATTCATTTTTCCTTATTTATCTCTGCCAAACCACTGTCACAGCAAAATAACCAGTGTTAAAATCCTCATTTTTGAGATATCTGTATCTCTGTTTACGGTATAACCGTTTCAGTTGCCAAGCAGTGTCATGGTCATAGTAAGCCAACTTTAGATCAATTATAAGTATCATCATATTCACACTTCTTTGCTTAACAGATTATCTGTTTAGTAGGATTAGGATTAAATTATGTGTTTGCTTAATTTTTAGTTCAAACAATGTTAATATTTTCTATCAGATATAAGGTTGAGTTTTGAATTATGCCACACAAGTTTAAAGCGTTCCTGTTGTAACTCTCTTTAAACTCTCTGCATTAAAACACCACAGAGCAGCTGTCTGCGGGGTCTGGCAG
Source organism: Ambastaia sidthimunki (assembly GCA_036877625.1). Classification (NCBI taxonomy): domain Eukaryota; kingdom Metazoa; phylum Chordata; class Actinopteri; order Cypriniformes; family Botiidae; genus Ambastaia; species Ambastaia sidthimunki. Next base: position 395 of record JAZGTK010003095.1, on the reverse strand, counting down.
ACGGAGACCTCATGGACCCTGAGTTTCAGCAGCGTGTGGAGGATGCAATTGCTCTTCTACGGCAGGAGATCCAGCGAGAGCTGAAGATCAAGGAGGCGGCCGAGCGACTGCGACGGGCAGTGACCAACCGCAAGAATGCGGCTGATGTCGACGGTCAGCTTAGAGCTTCCAGCCGGAAGCTAGAGCAACTTCACTGGGAACTCCAGGAACTGAATGCACGTGCTATGGCAACACAGAAGGAGACGGTGACAGGTGAGAGAGTTTAAATTGTGTTTTGATCATTGATAATAGACAGTGAAGTCTGATGTTAATGTATTTTAGGATCTTTCTGACCTCATTATGACCTAATTGTGACAGTAATTTTCTTCTTTATCAATTACAGCAAGGTTTTAAAG
>JAZGTK010003094.1:15600-28595 GCA_036877625.1 Ambastaia sidthimunki | reverse complement strand
TGAATCAATCATGTCCAAAGATGTCAGCATCTGCCCAAGCAATTTTATATGGGAATAAATGGCAGATGGGGATGTTGTTCTCTGTTTAATCAGTTCCACCAAACGCGGTTTTATCTCATATAAAATGAAACCATCTGTAGCACAGAGAGGTGTAAAGGTTCAAGCACAGAGCGGTGGGGAGTCGTAGACGGAGGAGGAGAAATAGAGGATATGTAATGCTACTGTCTAAATGAGAGAACATTTTGCTGACTGTTTATGAGTCTTTTACTGTTGCGATTTAAAGGCCACTAAACATGAATTGGTTACATGACAGGAGGCTTTGAAGATATGCAACATTAAGTATGAAATAATGATGGGGAGAGCGGGGCTAGTTGTCACATTTTTTTCTCTTTTGTTTCTTAAAATAAGTTTATGTTTCTGTCATTTTCTGTATAGGAAATGTATTTAAACTCTTCAAAAAGCCACTTAACATTTCTACTAGTATTGCCCAGAAAAAAATATACAATTCAATAAATGAGTACATGTTTACTGAACAGCTATAGCAAACACATGATAATATTGGAATTTTTTCACAAAAATTAACACAAGGTGCACTACTAAGAAAAAAACATTTATGTAAATAGATAAATTGAGTTGCCCTTTTTTAATCAGTTGGTGATGTGAGCAACTACTTTAATTATGTAAATATTAGAATTATTTATTATTCAATAAGGATGTGTTTTTTATCTCCCTGTGTTATTGCACATATGCAGTTTATATGTATGCATTAAATAATTTAAAGCAATTAGTTGTAGGCCTAGCTGGGGGGTAAGTAATAATAATAAAAAAAATTACTAAAAGGCACATTTTAGTGCCGTATGGCTGAAAAATACTCAGTAAATCATTTCTACCTTTACCATCATTCTCTCAGTCCCTCTCACAGATATATTACCCATGGGCTGCAACCATTATATCCAGAGCCATTTATTTTCAGCACCTCCAGTCAGACACACAGACCATAATTTGGTCTCCAGGAATGGTGTGGTAGTGAGGGGGAGACAGGCTGATGAATCCCCTTTGTTTTAAGTGGATATGATGGCTCCCAGTGTGCGGAAACTGCATTTAAGGGGCCAGTCTGGAGTGAGGAGGATGAGGAGGGGAGGAAGATGGAGGCAGAAACTGAGAGAAAGCGTTCCCTCTGTGCTGAGTTACAGCAAGAGAGAGACACCATTAATACTCCACTGTCACTCAGAAACACTAGAGACAGTAAAGCTCAAGCAGACTGTGTCAGATTTACCCCTGCTCACTTTAGACAGTATAATGATATAGGGGAGTTCAGGGACAATTGCTACATTTATACATTTTTCTACATAACTCTCACTGCTATATGTCTACCTGTCATCTTTTCTATATAAACATAAACACACACACGCATATGCAAATGATGTAGTAATATTAAATAGGCTACAGACAGACAGATAGATAAATATGGTTGCATTCATTAACATTTGTTAATGCTTTAGGCTAACGGCATAACAATGAACAATATGTTTTTACATAATTTATTAATCTTTATTAATGTTAGTTATGCAAATACAGTTGTTGACTGTTCAGTCGTGTTAGGTTATTGTGCATTATCTAATGTTTTAAGAAACCTACAGTATTAGTAAATGTTAAAATGAACATTAAGATTTTAACATTGCATATGTATTGTTAATTATTAGTTCAGCTTAACTAATGTTAACAAATGAAACCTTATTGTAAACTGTTACTGTAATATAAACAGTTATTGACAGACAGACTGAAAATGTCTTACAATTGCAAGGTTCTGGTCTCCAGTGCACTATTCTTAGCAATGATTGTTGAGGACAACCTATCCTGAAAATGTCTGAGAGAGAAATTAAGTTGGATGGGAACATTTGCTAATTAGGTCACATTTAATGGGTTGCAAAGCAAATAAGTGATCTGAGACTAAAGGGTTGCGGTAGATTAACTGATGTTGTGGTAACAAAATATATCTGATTTCATTGGAACTTTTCAAACTCATTTTTACCTAAATCTTTTCATACCTCAAAAACCCATAGAACAGGATGTTAATATTACTCCATTTACCCTTTAAAACTATGAAGAAACATGAGAGTGTTCTGGACACTTTTAGAGTAAATCCTTTCAGCACAGAGAGCAAAATCCTTATTGAATACTTATTTTCTCAAGTCTGCATTTTTAATCTATATCTACATTATTTATTATTCCAGAAATATTGCATACAAACAACACAACAGATGAAATACAGTTTATTTAATAAATCAATGTAAGAACTAAGATTGTTTTATGTATAAAACTTAACTTGCATTTGTGGTAAATAAGGCAGCAGGCTGCTGCAGATAGGACAGGCCCTTCTTGTTACATGAAAGCCATCTTCCCCCTCACCCCATATCAGGGCTTTTAATTAAATTTTCTGCTTGGTTTAAAGATGAGAGCTGCTGACCTCACTTCAGGAGCTTTTCTCCTCCTCCAGGAGCCTCACTCCCATCATCCACCCTAATGTGACTGATACATTGTGACACAAGTTAGATACGTAATTTGTTCCAGAAAATGACTTAGCGTCATGCACCGCTCTAAATCGAAACAATGAGGGGGCCGTGGGACGGCGATATCTCCAGCCCACAGCAGCCTTCACTTCTGTCTCCCTTTATCTAGTCAGCGTATGAATATTTAATATCAGCGCAGACCAAAATTGCTCTAAATAAGTAGCGCTGATGAGAGATTGCCCGCTAGCGAGGCACAGTGAGTCAAGGCACAGCGAGATGCTCAGTCGTTTATGGTTAGGAAGGATTTTGAACAAATAAGCGTATCATCTGAGCAAAGCAACGCAGCAGTGCAGGCGGACTGCTGAAATAAGAGGCCATGTGTAAAGAAATAACCACACGTTAGGTGTGACCGGCCCTACGAGGTAAGAGGCTACGTTTAGGGGAGAATGAGGTAAGCTACCTCAACTTTTACTTAGGTTGACCTTTAATGTACAATGAGATTTACTGTAGGTATAACTGATACTTTTAATTAAATTTAAGAATATGTTTTTAGTAGAGTAATTATAGAAATGTTGAACTATAGAAATGCCATACAGATTTACAGATTTACAGAATACAGATTTACCAAAAAAAACTAGATGTTAATGGCTAATCGTTAGCAAAATAAATTATATAGTTTTATACATTGACAATTCCCAACATATATGTTTTTAGACAGGAAATTTGCTTTGACATAAAATTTAGTTTAGTTGGCATATAGAAAAATTACATTAACATTACTTATAGCGTAAGTAATGCATCTTAGGCAGCTGTTTATTATGTACCCTTTCTAAATATATATCGTCACATGACAAAAATTATGCACAGTTTAAAGTTAAGGAGGTGACACATTTTACCTCACAGTCCCCTGCTTGTGATAGAGAGAAATTCTGTTACTCCACTGAAGTTAACAGCATTTCTATGTGTTTTAGCAATTATCTGCTAATTATGTCGTCTAGACAGTGTTAAGCAGAATTACATAGGTGGCAATTAGCAGGCCATGAGCGTAGATGATTATTAAAATCCAGAGAGTGAGTTGTGGAACATGATATGAGTCAGTCGTGTATTTATCTCCCTGTCTTTCTGGATTCTTCTCCTAGATTCCTCCACCTGAATTAATAGACAGGTGCCAGACATCATGCCAGATGGGAGAAGAGAGTGTGGCAGGTTCACATCAAACGCTCATTTCCAGAACACTGGATGAATATCTGTGACTAGTCACCGCCGCGGCAGACGGAAGGTGGGAGAGGGACTTTTATCTTACATGTGAAGATGACTTGTGGTTTAAAACGAGTTGGAATGTAAAAGTGTAGAATAACAAGAATCACAAGTATTTTCTCTCAATTCCAGGTAACTTCCTGTCAGTGCAGCGTTGTTGCATATTCAGTTAATAAATGAGAATCATAATAAAATGCATTACAGTGTGCAGAACATAATTTCTTTGCTGTCCATTTAGCTATTAAACGTAGTATTTAGCCAAAAACAGGGTAGCTTCAAATTTGTAACACTTTTACAAATTGGTTCAGTTCTCTAATATATTCAGGCCCCAAGCAATATGACTCGTTTCCCTTTAACTATGTAAATATATGGATTCCTTTTTTTTTTATTACTATTTTATCATCCTCTGGCAAAAAATAAGCCTCACAATTTCAGGTTCCAATTATGTCTATGAAAGCCCTAGGAAGTACCACTAAAAATATCATAAAGTTATTTTATAAATTTGTTTGTCGAAAGAAAATATACTGCTCTAAAGCAAAGCACATTTCCTCAGAGCTGGTGAGGTTGGCTGTACATATGGATGGTTTCATGTCAGACCTGCATTAAGCATCTCCCACTGGAATCTAAAGCAGTGTGGCAGAGCACAGAGCAGCTCCTGTGGGAAATCAACATATCAGCCACAGCTAGTCTGCTTCAGCCCTCTCTGACATCTCCATTAGCAACACAACCATGAATATCTCTAACTGTATATTCTGTTTGTGTCCCAGATATTATTATTTTTACTGATAAAATTGGGGGGGAAACAATATTAAATACAGAAATCTTGATTGAGCATGAAATCATTTCCACAACGTTCATGACCATTGAAATATTCTTTGGTTATCAGGCCTGCATGGAAATAGAGGCCACAGAATTCTACAGCTTTTCCATAGAATTCAAACACAGTATGTATGTGTCTATTTCCTGAAACATGTAAACACTGAGGCAACATTGTAACATTGGTTACTTTAAAATAGGGCTTCCTGTATATTAAACCAATATCCAGGTCTGTTTGGTCCAACTAGTGGAGCAGAAATTAAACACTGCAGCTTTAAATATTCGATAATGCTTATTTAAATCCATTCCACAGTATTCTGATGATTTTCTTATACAACCAGTGCACAAAATGGCAAGAACATCACCATAAAAAATTCCATGTTGGCTCAATAATCACACTGGTACATTAACAGCCTAAAGAAAACACCTGCCAGTGTATGTCTATGATGCTGGCTTTGAACACACAGGTCAGCTGAACTCATGACCCCAGAGCAGCACTTAAAGGGATGTCTCATCTGGAGGAGAGGCAGCAAGAGGTGATTACAGCTTTACTGGGCTGTTACTGTTCCCTGAGCCCTTCAGTCACACTTTTAAATCTAATCCTTAAAGGGCCATGAACCCTCTTTCAGCTCAAGTCCGCCTCACAACCGTTGTTTTAAAAATGCAACTTATATGGGCCTGTTAACTAGCACTGGGTGATATGTTGAATATTTACTATATATTTTCAATTATTTAAAGTAAAATTAAGCATAGTGAATATTGCAATGTTTTTATTTACAATATGTGCTCCTTGTTAGACCATTAAATTTCCCTAAAACTGCATCATAAGGCTAGTTTAACTATTCCTCCCTGTTTCATAAATGCATTCAAGTGTTAGGACAGATTTGTTTCGTTTTAATAGTGTATCTGATTTAAACCTTAAGTAGCAAAAGTTGCATTAGAGTTTGTCTTTTCTGTAAATAAGCGAATCTGTACATTTTAAGAAACCAATCCATATATCTCAGTCAACGATTCAACAACCCAAACGTTCATTGAATTAAAGATATTTTTAATCTATCAAAATGTTATATTTAAATATGTTTAGGTAAACAGTAATAAGCAGAACTGCACCAGAATTTGTAATAATGGATTTTGTATTATTAAACTGGTGCATTTACGTAAATTGCAAATAAATTCTATTAATTAAAAGGAAAAATTGCATGAAAAAAATTGTTTCAACAAATCCACATCTGCTCACTGGACAAAATTGTTTGTGGTAATGAACTGTTTTTTAGCTCTGATAATCTCTGTGTAATCTTTGGATTTTAATATTATGGTAAGAATTTCTGTGTTCTAACGTCAACGGTTTCCATCAATGTCCTTTTAAAAGCTACTTAAATCTTTGCAGGCCAAGACAGTGGTTAACCTACTCTGATTTTACCAAAATCAGGGCTAAAACTCTAATCATCTTTCTCTGACCTCTTGCACTGCATTGGCCAGCCAAACAGTGAGCTGTCTGTTCAAGCGAATGCTACTCAAATACAAAGCAACATAAGGACATTTCAGCGGTTTGTTTGACAAGACAGAGTTCACCGACAAAGCTGTTTTGGTTGAGCTCAGCAAAAAACCGAACACAGCGCTGTAGTGAAGAAAACAAAGAGCCGTGTGTATATTTTTTATGTTGTTTGACTCACCCCAAGGACCCCCTCTCACCCCAGGAATGACGTGCGTGAATGAGGGTCCGCAGTCACGCTGACACAAGCCCTCATCTCCAGTCCCAGCAATGAAGTGGCAATGCCACAAACAAGCACAAGAGTGAAGAGGCTGAACATCTCGAGACCTTCAGAATGCCAACTATGTGTCCGTCATCTGCATAACAAGAGAGCAATGACCCAGCATTGACGCACACCCTCCTACACACACATATACACACACATACTCGCTCGTTCAGTGTGTCTTGGAAGAGATTAGCTGAAATGAACCCCCACTGGCACAGATAGTAGAACAAAATTGAGACTAGCATTTATAAGTGAAATGTGTATTCTGTTGTACATGATTAAATATATCAAGGCCTGCCAAATGTGGTGGTTTGAATCCATTTTAGGCCTTTTTCTGACATACTGCCTCAAACCAAGAGTAAGATTGGGAGGTATAAGCATTGCAGTGGGGAATTATGAACCTTATTTGAACATGCTGTGAAAACACTAAACCAAGGCATATTGTGTTGAGGCCTGTGGTCAAAAGCGTACAATTTAATATCCTATTAGCATGAGCCAGACGTATTACATTGATCAGTTTATATTCAGCGATTTATCGAACAAATAAATGATCAGAATACAACAATAATACAGCAATATTTCAATAAATAGTATTTCTAATGATATTTGTGTCTGCTGTGTATTTTGAAAGAGAGAGAGAGAGAGAGAAACAGATTGACTTCTATTTTGACTATTGGTGCATTTATGGTGAGTATCATAAAGAACTCCATCTCTCTACCTCACTCACTCACTCACTCACTCCATCACCATTTCTCTCCAGCAATGTTGTTCCTGCTCTGTTTGTATTGTAATGTACTGTGTGTGTTAGAGAGAGAGAGAGAGAGAGAGAGAGCCGGTGCAATGGCTGTACAGTGATTTATAACCCCTGCAGTGTGCTCGTAAATCACACCTGAGTCTGCGCGCTTCTTAAACGCCCCGCGTCCTGACAGCGTTTACCTTTTATAAATGATCGGGCTTTACCTCCCAGTGAGACGCAGCCTTGGTTACTCCTCTCTCTCTCTCAATGCTTGCTTTACTCTCATCTGCGTATCTTTCTTTCTCATTGCTTACATTTATCTGCGTCTCTCTCTCTCTCTTTCTCAATGCTTGCTTTATAATAATCTGCGTTTCTCTCTTTCTCTCTCATTGCTTACATTTATCTCATCTGCGTCTGCGTTTTTTACTGCCACTCTTTTTTACTGCCACTCTTTTTTACCGATGCTGGCCATCACTCTTTGTAACCTCGTTTACATCTACCATCTATTCTTTATTTGTTGCTTTCTTTACATTTGTTTTCAGCCCCTTTTATGACTTTTTTCATTTGGTCTGATCATTCATAACTCTCTGCTACCTGTGACCTCGCAAGATAATGTAACAGTCAGCTGATCATCGCAAAATAATCCCCCACTGCAGCAGACTGTACTTTATTCCGTACATTAAATTAATGACCGGCTGATTGTTCATTATTCTACTTATTATATTACTGATTAAATAAATAAATAAATGGAAATTAAATATAGAAAGTGCCAGAAAGACAGATCAATTTAGGGGCAATTGTACCCCCTTTTTTCCAAAACAAGATTTTCAAAGGCATTTATTACCTTTTGGAGGGCAATTATTTAAAAATAAATCTTTTTATGTCCTTATAATAGGAAAAAAAATAAATGATGGAATGTAATCTATACATGTAATGTATAGAACCAGCATTAGAATTGCAGTTTAAAAACTGTCCGATTGGCTTACTTTCATTTTTCCCAGCATTTAAATTTTTAATTTAAATCGACGCACTTGTCGAGAAACCGAGTTGCTGCCTTGTCCTGTCTATGTATTTGTCAGATCTCTCTCTTCCTGCATCAGACAGACACAACTGTATGCTTTAGCCCTGCTAATTTACCCACACTGCAACATTCACAGTTAAATTAACCTGTCACTCCCTCTTATACATCTCAACATCCCTCCCGCTGCCTGCTTTAAATGGCGTGTGTGTGTGCATTTGTGTGTGCATTTGTATGTGCATGTGCGAGAGAGTCTGACTCTTTCTGTTTGGTATTGTGTGTGTGGCACACCTGTATGCTGTATATTGTGCCAGCGTGGGGTAATAGAGCAGAGCCACAGCTGTAGGGCGGTCCTGCCAGATAAAGGTGAGGTCCCGCACACAGCACTGCTGGAAAAAATGCTGCTGACTCTATATAATAGCCTTGAATAGAGCCGCGAGAATAGATCTCGCTCTCCTTTTAAAACACACATACACGCATCATATGGCGAATAATCACAGGCTGCCACAAAAAAATCATAGTTTCTTTCACCAATGTCAGACAAAGACTACCGTGCATCCAAGCACACCTGTAGGCCGGCTTACACACACAAATACACACAAAGATGCGCACACACAAACACAGATGCTTACACACCTCTGTGGAGCTGAAATAATTCAATTCTGCACACAAAATGGATATATAACAAATGGCACAATTAAAATTACATGCCTTATTTCACATGGATGCAGGTTTTTAATGTGAACTGAGGCAGTGATGTATAACTTTGCTGTGGTTTTGCACAGTATGTTTCATCAGTAGATGTGACAGAGCAGCATTAGACCTCTGGAAGTGCTAGCCACTGTAATTTATGCCTCCTGCACTGACAGTCAGGCCCGATACTGTGAAATAGTAACATGCTGTAATTCAACTCATGTCAACACAAGCGGCCATTATAAATCACATAGCGCTGTGTGTGGGTGTTCCAAAACCATTCACTTTACTGCCACAGAATAGGTGAATTTTTCCACATTATCCTCTTGCACTTAATGTTAGCCCTGCAAATAATTCAGAGAATGTCTTGAATCTTATTAAATTTGTTTTCATTTTTTTATTGCCTATGGCGCATAACAAAGTGAGGGAAATCGAGCTACTCTCTTGAAACAATTTTTTTCTTAGAAAAAATACTAATACTAAGTTAGTAAATGTTTATTTTTTAAGTTTTAAAGATGTTTATTTCTTAATGGAAAAAAGACAAACATTTTTTATTCATAGAATGTCATTTTCTTCATCTGCTACTGTCGTCACACGCATCAACAGCCAGTTAAATGCTGATTAAATGTAAAGCAATACAAACACGTAGCAACTTGCAAACGTTCTTATTTTATATGATCTAAACTAAACATTGTTTTTACGTAAAAAATAATAATAACACCACAGAGGTGATTCTCATCCAAAAATATTTTTACACAAATTATATCTCAAATAACAGAAAACACTTCATTTAACTGGCCATGATGTATAAATACTATCTATGTATCAGCTGCTCATTTAGTCAGCTATCCATCTGTTAGATCGTTACACACTTGATCTTTCCACAAAAGCGTCATTTCTTCTTCAGTTCCAACTTTTTGTGGCATGATATGAAAAGGAAGATGGGACAAGTGAGATGAACCAGAATTTCATCTTCTTCTCCCTTTTTTCACATTTTTAACGTGACAGTTGCTCTTTGTGTTTATGTTGGCTGGGCTACAGTGGAACTGAGAAGCGCAGTAGATGTGGAAAATTGTCTGCCAGCCAGGCTGATGGGTAGTTAGAGAGCGTTTAGAGAGGAAGAGCGAAGGAGAACGTTCTCCGTGGTGGCACGACATCAGGTGTTTCCTCAGCTCCAATATCATCTCGTGCGCTCGCAGGACGCGCTGCATTTATCAGTGAGGCATGTGAGGTCTCACGATTTAATGAAACATTTAAAGGGAAATAATAAATCATTGTCTCAAACTGTAGTTTTGTTTTGTTTCCAGTATATACCTCTAAACAGCCCTTAAACTAGATACATTTACTTGAGAAGCGAAAAATTGGAAAGATAATAGAACTTGAATAGAACTTGAATTGTGTTTGTTTTTCTTACCCAAATTGTTGTTGTATTCTTTTTGTATTTGAAGAGTTTTGAAGAAGAAAGGCAGCTTAATTCTATATATTACACAATTTAACTTTACAAGTAAACTTATTTTGTACTTTTTTTTCTAATGGAAAACAAAACATGCAATATTGTTGCTATATCTAGTTATGTATAGCATTTTGTAATACAGCTGTGGTTTACATGTGGAGCTCAGACATACCAAACACAGACAGCCGATAGTTTCACATCAGCTGTTAAAGTGTTAAAGTAGAGCTTGTTTTACATAAACTATATAGGGATCTTGGTTTGTGTGTTTACAAATGTCATACGTGCAGTATGTTAGTGTGTGTTCGCTGCTACCTGCACCCCGGTGCTGGAAACATGTTGACCCCTGTCTTACAAACAGCAAACCTCATAATGTAGCACACCTGGGTCATCACTCTCCTCATCATATATTACACTGTGGCCAAGGGCAATGTTATTCAGTTATTCAAACCCCCAGCTGCTAATGTAGACACTGTGCTCACATGTTATTAATTAGCTATAAAACGGGGGTGAGATCCAGACAAAAGCAGGTTATTCCATGTATCACAAATATAACAACCCCTGTGAGCTCACCAAGTAAGCATCTGGTTAAAGTGTGATGGCCAAAAACATGTTTTTAAAAGGGATTCAATGGTCAGAAACCTTTCAAAAATATCTAAGGCGAGATACAGTCACAGGAAAAGTATTTGGCTTACTGAGCCATCACATAAAAAACATGAAAGTTGAAATTCTTTGATTGCAATCTGCACCTTTGATATAACAACTAACAGAACCTGGCTTCAGAAACCATAAGGACACCTGGAAATGATCTCATACAGTAAAACTTAAAGAAATAAAATGAAAATGATGTCATCATTTACTCTACCACAAACCTTTATGAATTTGTTTCTCCCTGAAACCCAAAAGAAGGACATTTTAAGACTGATCACTTTCTTTTGTGTAATTATAATAAATGGGGACTAGAGCATTAAAGCTTTGAAAAGCTGCAAAAGCATCAATAAAGACCATAAAACTGCTTCATAAGATTTTATTTGTAACCATATGACAGTTTTGTGTGAGAAAAAGTTATTTTTAAAAAGTTAAAATAACGTCAAAATAAAAGTTATTATTCACCGCTAATCTTGCTAGTGGAACGCTGGTTGGATTATTGTGTGTTAAACTGAACATGACCAGTTTGATTCATGAGCAAATAATTTGAAGCAGTTTTATGAACCAATTCAACGGAATCACTGATAAGATCAAACCTCAATGACTTATTTGCTCACAAATGAGATAAATGCTACTCTGTCTTAAACTCCCATGATTTTTGTGTTTTTGTAGCCCATGTTGCTAGCAACACCAAGATATTACCAGGGAACACATAAACTGATAAAAACATATAATTTGAATGCACTGCAAGTTGCTTTGGATAAAAATACATTGCACTGCCAAATACATTAATGTTAAATATCAGTCAAACAATTTTGCAACAACTAAAGGGTTTAGCAAATGTTGACAGAATTTTCTATTTTAGATGTACTATCCCTTTAAGAGAAAAGAATGTGAAAATAGCAAGTGAACAAGCAATCCGACTTTGATGGGAATGTTTGGCCATAATACAAAGTAATACAGAAGAAATGCTGGATTTAATGAGCTGGATCACCTTGAGATCAGAGAACAGCTCCCTATGGCTGCACACAAGCCAAGTGATACTCAGGTGAGATGATTATGGTCTGCTCTGCTGATGAGTGTTATATTGCTCTCTGTTTTCAGGGAGTGCCGTAACATCTTTTAAGGAGGTCATTTATCTCATTTTTAAAAACACATTCATTTTGGTCCAAATGCTACTCTCACACGTCAGGTCACACCAACCTTTTTTCGTCAGCTTGTGTTTTTTCAGTAAACATCATTAAATGTACCAGACGGCTAGTTAGGAGCAGACCTAGGACTGGTTCTGCTTTAAAACAATTATGTATTCTTAATTATATACAATTTTACAATTATATTTTTATATAGTATATTTTTAATTACGTAATTACAAAATCCTGAAACAACAACGGAAGGGCAGTAATCTAAAACTGACTCAGGGATAATTGGAAGGACGCTGTAACCATCTGTGGTCTTATACCTGCCCGGCAACCGTATCACAGCTGCTAACAGTAGAGAAAAATATCAAACCTTGTTCTTTCAAAATACCTGATTTCCTTTTCTCTCCTTGCACCTGCGATAATTGCACCACAATGGCTGTACTGTATGTAGCACAACATTTTGCTGTAAAAATAAATAAATAAGGATAAACAGCAGCTTTCATGAGTTTTTTTCTCGCTTTTTTCCTCAGTACATGGACGAGTAATGAGGGGCTACCTGTAATTACATACAGCTGCTGTCTTCCCTGACGAACGCTAATTGCCAATAATGATTTTGGAGTGCTGTAAAATTCGCAGGCTGGGCTCTGGCATCGTGGTGGGGAGCCCTTTTACCACTGAGAAACAACCTTACTCTCAGCCGCTGACTTATCGAAAATCTGCGCTCACCTGTTTGCCATCACTTTCATGAGCTGATAACAGGTTTAGTGGAGTCAGGTGGGGGTTTAAAGGTCCCGCTTGGGTGTGAGGCCCATGAAAGTTTCAGCTTGGGAAAAAACAAGGATTAGGAACTGCTCAGATCATGGCTAAGAACACTAATGAGATATGTCTGTAATTAAAAGGCAACTGTAACTGGTGATTAATAAATTATTGTGAGGTAAAGGTGTGTGGTAAGAAACGCTGGGTGAGGTGGG
>JAZGTK010003094.1:0-15550 GCA_036877625.1 Ambastaia sidthimunki | reverse complement strand
GGTAGTGAGGGGGAGACAGGCTGATGAATCCCCTTTGTTTTAAGTGGATATGATGTGCGGAATCTGCAGTCTGGAGTGAGGAAGATGAGGAGCAGAGGAAGATAGAGGCAGAAACTGAGAGAAAGCACTCACTGAGTAACAGCAGGAAAGAGACACCACTTATACTCAGAAACACTAGAGACAGCATAACACAGGCAGACCGTGTCAGGTTCAGCCCTGCTCATTGTAGACACTGTAATGATGTGGGGATGTTCATGGGCAATTGTAACATTTACACATTTTCCTACATCAACTCTCACACCTGTCATCTTAAACTTTAAAACTTATATAGGCATCAACAATATATTAATAATAAAAGCATTATAGACAGACAGACAGACAGATCAAGTTCCATTCATTAACATTAGTTTATGTTTTAGGCTGACAACGACCTGACAATGAACAATATGTTTTTACAGCATTTATTAATCTCTTTAATGCAAATTCAGTTGTTCATTTATGTTAGCTCATTCTGCATTTTCTAATGTTAACAGATATAACTTGTGTTTTAAAACATATTAGTAAATGTTAAAATTAATATTAACATTAAAATTAAAACATACGGTACACATAGTGTTAATTGGTAGTCCATGTTAACTATGATTGTTAACTAATGTTAAAAAATGAAACCTTATTGTAAACTGTTACTGTAATATAAATTAATATAGGCCATGTATTACAACTGCACTCTACTATTACACATTTGCGTTGCCCTTTTATTAGCAGCGATTGCTGAGGACAATCTATCTTGAAAGAAATTCAGTTGGATGGGAACATTTGCTAATTAGGTCACATTTATTGTGTTCTAAAAGCAAATACATGATGCGAGACTAAGGGTTGTGCTAGATTAAACTGATGTCGCAGTAACGAAATATATCTGATCTCACTGGAAATGTTTCAAACTAATTTTCTAGCTAAATCTTTTCATAACTCAAAAACCCAAAGTACAGGATTTCAATACCACTCCATTTAACCTTCAAATCAATCAAAAATGGAGGCTTTTCAAAGTAAAATGAATAGAATATGTCCACAGTAGTTCTGGACACTAAATCCTTTTCGTACAGAGAGCAACATCCTTACTGAACACTTATTTAATTGTTATTTTTTAAGTCTATATATAGTATATCTATTTTTTTATTATTCTGAGAATATCACATACAAACAACAAAACAGAGAAGATGCAATGCAGTCTATTTCATAAATAACTGTCTTAATTATAAGCTCATTTATGGAGATCATTTGCTAATTATAAGCCATTTTATTTTTTAAAAGTATATAAAGTACTTTGCTTGCATTCGTGGCAAATAGGGCTATTGCAAGCAGGACAGGCCCCTCCTGATACATGAAAGCCATCTTCCTCTTTACTCCATATCAGGGCTTTTAATTAATTTTTCTGCTTGGTTTAAAGACGAGAGCTGCTGACCTCAGTTTAGGAGTTTTTCTGCTCCTCCACGAGGCTCACTCTCATCATCCAACATAATGTGACTGATACATTGTGACACAAGTTAGATACGTAATTTGTTCCAGAATTTGTTCCACCCCTCTAAATCGAAACAATGAGGGGGCCGTGGGACGGTGATATCTCCAGGCCACAGCAGCCTTCACTTCTGTCTGCCTAATCTAGCCGGCATATGAATATTTAATATCAGCAGACCAAAATTGCTGTTTATGATGGGTCCTTTTTAAATAGATGGTCACATAACAAAATTTATTCACAGTTTAAGATAAATGGTTGACACATCTTACCCCACTGACCCCTGCTTGTGATGGAGAGATATTCCGTGACTCCAATGAAGCTAATAGCATTTCTATGTGTTTTAGCAATTATCCGCTAATCACGTCGTCTAGATGGTGTTAAGCAAAATTACATAGGTGGCAATTAGCAGGCCATGAGCGTGCATGATCAACAAGATGCAGAGAGTGTGGAAGATGGTAAGAGTCAGTTGTGTATTTATCTCCCTGTCTTTCTGCTTTCTTCTCCTTGATTCCTCCACCTGAATTAATAGACAGGTGCCAGACATCACGCCAGATGGGAGAAGAGGCAGGTTCACATCAAACGCTCATTTCCAGAACAGTGGATATAAATCTGTGACTAGTCACCGCCGCGGCAGACGGAAGGTGGGAGAGGGACTTTTATCTCACATGTGAAGATGACTCTTGGTTTAGATGGAGCTGTAATGTAAAAGTGTAGAAAAACAAGAACTACGCAGTATTTTTGCAATTCGAGGTAACTTCCTGTCAGTACAGCATTGCTACACATTTACTAAATAAATGAGAATCATAATAAAACATTACAGTGTAGCAGAACATAGCTGCAATTTTGTAACACAAATTGGTGTTTGGTGCAGGTCTTTAATATATTCAAATCCCAAGCAATACGACTAGGGTCCCTTTATCTATGTAAATATATGGAAATGCTTTTATATTGTCCGCCAGCAAATATTAAGCTCCACAATTTTATGTCTACAGCACATGCCTTAGAAAGAACCACTAAAAAGATAATACATTTCTTTAAATCAATGTCCCCACATTATTTTCAAAAAGAATTGTACTGTCCAAAGCAAAGAAAAACAAAGCGTATTTGCACTGAGGCGGTGAGGTTGGGCTATACATATGAATGGTCGCAGCCCTGCATTAAGCATCTCCCTCTGGAATCTAAAGCAGTGTGACAGAACACAGAGCAGCTCCTGAGGGAAATTAACATCAGCCACAGCTAGTCTGAATCAACCCTCTGTGACATCTCCATTAGCAACACAACCATGAATTTCTCTAACTGTATATTCTGTATGTGTCCTAGACATTCCCATATATATTATTTTGTATTTTTTTACCAAAAATGTACATTCTACACAATTCTAGCTTTTCTATAAATTAAATATTAAATAATTCCATTAAATATATACTATAAAAATTATCAGTGGCCTACTACTTACAAAGAATGCTGATATATTAACAGCCTCTTAGTATATGTCAATGATGCTGGTTTTGTCCATGACAGTTATGGACACACAGGTCAGCTGAACTCATGACCCTCATGTACACACTGACCCCAGAGCAGCTCTTAAAGGCATGTCTCATCTGGAGGACTGGCAGCAAGAGTTTCACTGGCATGTTACTGTTCCCTGAGCTCTTCAGTCACACTTTAAAATCTCATCCTTAATGGGTCACGAACCCTCTTTCAGCTGACGTCTGCCTCACAAACATTTAAAAAATGCAACTTAACTTAGCCTGATAACCACCACTGGTGATATAATCAATATTTACTATATATTCTCAATGATTTACCTAGTGAAGTAAAATTAAGCATTATATAACATTAATGAATGTTGCAATGTTTTTAATTGGCTCCTTTAAATGACATCACAAGACTAGTTTGACTAGTCTGACATGTTACATGACTAAATGAAAGTGTCAAGACAGATTTGTTTTATTAGTAAATCAGAGTAAATTAGAGTTTATCAATTAGATTCATTTCAACAAATAAGTACTCATATACTATTTGTTACTATTTACTATTAATATATACTATTTGATTTTGTGTCACAGCAAGAATTTTGCTGATCTAACGTCAACAGTTTCCATCAATAACCTTTAAAAGCTACAGAACTCTTTGCAGGCAAAGACAGAAGTTAACCTACTCTGATTTTACTAAGTCAGGGTTAGAATTCCAATCATCTTCCTGCGACCTATTATACTACATTTGCTAACTGAACAGTTAGCTGTCTGTTGGAGCAAATGCTACTCAAATACAAAATGACATAAGGACATTTCAGCAGTTTGTTAGACAAGAGAGAGTTCACCGACAAAGCTGTTTTGATTGAGCTCAGCAAAAAGCGAACACTACGCTGTAGTGAAGAAAACAAAGAGCCATGTATATGTTTCTCATGTTGTTCGACTCACCCCAAGGACCCCCTCACATCCCAGCAATGACATGCGTGAATGAGGGTCCACTGTCACGCTGACATACGCCCCCTTCCCCAGTCCCGGCAATAAAGCAGCAATGCCACAAACAGGCGCAGGAGAGCGGAGAGGTTGTAGATCTCAAGACCTTTAGAATGCCAACTATGTGTCTGTCATCTGCATAACAAGAGAGCAATGACCCAGCATTGATACACATACACACACACACCACACACACACACGCTCGCCCAGTGTGTCTTGGAAAAGATTAGCTGAAAATGAACCCCCACTGGCACAGACAGTCGGACAAAATTAAGACTAGCATTTATAAGTGAAATGTGCATTCTATTGCATGATTAAATATATCAAGTCCTGCCAAATGTGGTGGTTTAAATCCATTTTAGGCCTTTTTCTGACCGACCGCCTCAAACCAAGAGTAAAATTGTTAAGTACTGCAGTGTTGAATTATGAACCTTATTTGAACATGCTGCAAAAACACCAAACCAAGTGATATTGTGTTGAAGCACTTAGAAATCCTATTTACATGAGGTTAAATGTCATTGTATTACATTGATCAGTTCTTATTCAATGATTTATCGAAGAAATAAATTATCAGAATACCACAATAATACAAAAATACTTCAGTAAATACTATTAATAATAATATTTGTGTCTGCAATGTATTTTGATGTTTGGAGACTTGACATATTTCTTAAAATAATTTGTGAAAGGTGTTTTTGGCACATAAAAAAAGACTTTTGGTTAGGATGTTACCTTAGAAGCGTGCTTTCTATGTTGGCAGTACACAACAAGGCATCTTACTAGATTTTGGAACAGTGCTGTGCAAAAAGGGTCAAAGGTCAGTTTTTAAAAATATATATTAACAAAGGGAATGTTACATGGTGTGTAATCATAATGTCTCAGCACTAAAATCACAGTATTTTAGCCAGTAAAAATAAAGAGGTTCTGACAAATCTCATTATCTGTCTCATCTGGAAGAGATAAACCAGCTGTACACCACACACTGAGAAAGAGAGAGAGAGAGAGAGAGACTCTTCTGTTTTGACTATTGGTGTATTTATGATGAGTATCATAAAGAACTCCATCTCTCTCTCCACCTCTTCCACTCACTCACTTCATCAACATTTATCTCCAGCAATGCTGCTGCTGTGCTGTCTGTGTTATAATGTACTGTGTGTGCTGGAGAGAGAGAGTGCTGGTGCGATGGCTGTACAGTGATTTATAACCCCTGCAGTGTGCTCGTAAATCACACCTGAGTCTGCGCCGCTTCTTAAACGCTGCGTCCTGACAGCGTTTACCTTTTATAAATGATAGGGCTTTACCTCCCAGTGGGACACAGCCTTGGTTACTGCTCTCTCTCTCTCTCTCTCTCTCTCTCTCTCTCTCTCTCATTGCTTGCTTTACTCTCAGCTGTGTCTTATACTAAAACTTCATCATGTTGGCCCCTCTCTTTAAGCTCTATTAAGAGCTGTTTTAGGAGTTAAAAAATGGTTTTAATTTTCATAGACAGTTTGCGTAAACAAACAGGAAATGCAGGCGGGACAATTTTGCTATGTAAAGACATTAGCCAATCATAACAGGGAATTCTCATGAAAGTCATAAAGGCCAACCAACACAGAAACAGAAAAGCAAAAAGCAGGTGGAAAATAATTGTGCATTGACAATTTTGGTGCTGTAATTTTAATGACATTATGGCTGGCCATAAATAAATAACAACATTTAAGCATGTCACGTCCCCTATATAATCTTGTTTTTACTGACAAACTGACAGTTGTTTCCTTGTCTTCTCTATTTATTTGTCAAGTCTCACGTCTATTCCTGCATCAGACCGACACAACTAAATGTTTCAGCCCTGCTTATTTACCCACATTGCAACGTTCAGTTAAATTAACCTGCCACTCAACATCCCTCCCACTGCCTGATTTAAATGGAACGTGTGTGCGCATTTGTATGTGCATGTGCAGTCCGGATCTTTCTGTCTGGGTATTGTGTGTGTGACACACCTGTATGCTGTATATTGTGCCAGCGTGGGGTAGAATAGCAGAGCCACAGCTGCAGGGCGGTCCTGCCAGATAAAGGTGAGGTCCCGCACAGCAACACTGGATAAAATGCTGCTGACTCTATATAATAGCCTTGAATAGAGCCACGAGAATAGATCTCTCTCGCTCTCCTTTTAAAACACACACACACGTACACATCATATGGGTCATAATCACAAGCTAACACACACACACACAAAAAAAAGTTTCTCTTACCAACGTCAGACAAAAACTACACACACACTGTGGGGTTGAAATAAAACAATTCTGCACAGGAAATTGATACATAACAAATGGCACAATTAAAATCACGTCTTATTTCACATGGATGCAGATTTCTTGTGAACCGAGGCGGTGATGTATAACTTTGCTGTGGTCTTGCACAGCAGGATTCATCAGTAGATGTGACAGAGCAGCATTAAACCTCTGGAAGTGCCAACCGCTGTAATTTATGTCTCCTGCACTGACAGTCAGTCCTGATACTGTGAAATAGTAACATGCTGTAAATCAACTCATGTCAACACAAGCGGCCATTATAAATCACATAGCACTGCACGTGGGTGTGTTCAAAGCCCTCAGAATTACTGCTGCAAAACAGGCAAATTGTTCTCTAACTAAATGTTAGCCCTGCTTATATTTCATAAAGTCTTTATTTAAATACAAATTTTATTTTCATACCACATCACCAGTGTTTTTCCTTAGTTTAAACATAAACCTTACAAACGTTTGCTTGCTTTATTTTTATACCGATGTCTTATAAAAAATGAAACAAGCTGTTTTCTCAAAATGATACTTTTTCCCCTGAAATTTAACAAATAAAAAAACAAAAACATACAAAAAAATGTTTATATATTTAAAAGCTTTAGGGATGTTTGTTCCTTACTGGAAAACAAGACCTTAATACAAACACTCAATTCCAGAAACAAGATTTTCTAATTTTATAGACTATAATTCACTTCTGCCACTGTCATCACATGCTTCATTGCACAGCCAGTTACATGCTGATTAAATGTAAAGTAATACAAACATGAAGCCATTTTGCAAATGTTCTCACTTATTTTAATATGATCTAAATTAAACATTGCTAGTACGGATAAAATAATATCGGAAAAAAATAATAAAAGAGAGGTGATTCTCGTATTTTTACACAAAAAACACAAGTTATACCTCAAAAAACACCTTTAGTCATGATGTATAAATATTATCTATGTATCAGCTGCTCATTTAGTCAGCTATCCATCTGTTAGATCGTTACACACTTGATCTTGAGAGTCATTTCTTCTTCAGTTCCAACTTTTCGTGTCATGATATGAAAAAGAAGATGGGACATGCGAGATAAACCAGAAAGACAGTCAGAAATGTCATCATCTTTTCCACATTTTTAACGGGACAGTTGCTCTTTGTGTTTATGTTGGCTGGGCTACAGTGCAACAGAGAAACGTAGTAGATATGGAAAATTGTCTTCAGGCCAGGCTGATGGGTAGTTTAGAGAACATTTAGAGAAGAAGAGTGGAGGAGAATGTTCTCCGTGGTGGCACAACATCACTTGTTTCCTCAGCACCAATATCACGTCATGTGCTCGCGAGACACATTGTATTTATCAGAAAGATGTGTGAGGTCTCACAATTGAATAAAACATTCAAAGGCAGATAATAAATCATTGTCTTAATCTGTAGTTTTGTTTTGTTTTCCAGTAGATAGATTTGCTTGAGGAGCAAAAATCTGTAAGATATTTAGTATTGTTATCAGGTGTGTGTGTGTGTGTGTTTGAAGAGTTTTGAAAAAAAAGGCAGTTTAATTCTAGATATTATGTCTTAAACAAACAGTAAACTTATCTTGTTTAGGGATGTTTATTTTTACTGGTAACCAATAAACTTTAATAAATATATGGACAGGGACACAACCAGAAAATATTTGTTACACATAAACAACATTTTGGGTTGTCCATTTACAGTTGTCATACCAACAATATGTTAGTGTTCACTGCTATCTGAACCCCGGTGCTGGAAACATGCTGACCCTTGTCTTACAAACACAAGCATCAAAATGTTGGCACTAGGGTCATCACTCTTCTCACCTCACATTACACTGTGACCAAGGGCAATGTTATTCAGTTATTCAAACCCCCAGCTGCTAATGTAGACACTGCGCTCACATGTTATTAATTAGCTGAGAAACAGGGTAAAATCCAGACAAAGCCAAAGTGATTCCATGTATCACAAATATAACAGCCCCTCTGTGAGCTCACTATCTAAGTATCTGGTTAAAGTGTGATAGCCAAAAACTTGTTTTTAAAAGGAATTCAATAGTCAGAAACCTCTCAAAGATGTCTGTGAGATAGCAGTACTGTCAGAGGGAAAGTATTTGGCTCATTGAGCCATCACATGAAAACATGGAAGTTTCATGAAATTGATTGATTGCAATCTGCACCTTTGATATAACAACTAACAGAACATGACAACAGAACCCATAATGACACCTAGAAATGATCTCATACTTAAAGAAAATTCTGTTATCATTTACTCTCCCACAAACCACTATGGATTTGTTTTCTGCTTTGAAACACAAAAGAAAAACATTTTAAGACTGATCACTTTTTCCATGCAATTATAGTGAATGGGGACTAGAGCCTTTAAGCTCTGAAATGCTGCAAAAGCACCATTAAAGTACATTAAACTGCTCATAAGGCTTGTGTGCTATATTTCGACAGTGAATGTGCCAATGAGAAGTTGTGTTTAAACTTTCAAGTTAATAAAAATGTCGTTTGTGTTCCAAATTTCAAAAACATGCTCCTCTAGCTTAATTATTAGAGTATGTCGCTAGCAACGTTAAGATTGGGGTTCAATCCCCAGGTTACGCACAAACTGACAAAATGTGCACCTTGAATGCACTATATAAAATCACTATGGATAAAAATGTGTTAAAGATGTCAAATTCATTCATTCAACATAAAATATTAATGAAACTATTTTGCAACAACATAAGAGTGAGAAAATGATGACACCATTTTCATTTTCGGGTGTACTATCCCTTTAAGAGAAAAGAATGTGAAAAAAGCAAGTAAACAAGCAATCTGACTTTAATGGGAATGTTTGGCTATAAAACGAGGTAATACAGAAGAAATGCTGGATTTAATGAGCTGGATCAGCTTGAGATCAGAGAACATCTCCCTATGGCGGCTCACAAGCCAAGTGATACTCAGGTGAGCTGATTAGGAGGGTCTGCTCTGCTGATTGTGCCATAACATCCTTAAGGAGGTCGTTTATCTCATTTTTAAAAACACATTCATTTTCGTCCAAATGCCACTTTGGCATGTCAGGTCACACTAACATTTGTCAGTCTGCTTTTCTCAGAAAACATCATTAAATGTACCAGACGGTTAGTTTGAAGCAGCCTAGGATTGTTTCTGCTCAACACAATTACACAATTTTTAAGTATATACAATTTCACAATTATATTTTTATATAGTATATCTTTACGTAATTACGAAATCCTGAAACAACATCGGAAGGGTAGTAGTCTAAATCTGACTCAGGAATAATTGGAAGGACGTCGTAACCATCTGTGCTTTTATACCTGCCCGGCAATCGCATCACAGCTGCTAACAGTACAAATAAATATCAAACCTTATTCTTTCAAAATACCAGATTTTTCTTTCCACTACTTGCACCTGCAATAATTGCACCACAATGGCTGTACTGTATGTAGCACAACATTTTGCTGTAAAAATAAATAAATAAGGATAAACAGCAGCTTTCAGGAGTTGTTTTTCCTCGATTTTTTCCTCAGTACATGGACGAGTAATGAGGGGCTACCTGTAATTACATACAGCTGCTGTCTTCCCTGACGAACGCTAATTGCCAGTAATGATTTTCGAGTGCTGTAAAATTCACAGGCTGGGCTCTGGCATCGTGGTAGGAAGCCCTTTTACCACAGAGAAACGATGTTAATCTCAGCCGCTAACCTATCGAAATCTGTGCTCACCTGTTTGCCATCACTTTCATGAGCTGATAACAGGTTTATTGGAGTCATAACGCACAGGTGGGGTTTAAAGGTCCCGCTTGGGTGCGAGGCCCGTGAAGTTTCAGCCTGGGAAAAAAATAAGGATTAGAGACAGCTCAGATCATGACTGAGGACAATAATGAGATATGTCTGTACGTAAAAGGTAAATGTAATTGGTGATTTATAAATTATTGTGTTGCAGAAGTGTGTGGTAAAAAGAAAGCACTACAATCAGTAGTGCAGTGCAGTAAACACTGAGAGCTGTGTGCACTAAAGGTTATAAAGGCTTGTAAGACAAGAGCAGCTTATGAAGTCCTGCTGGCTGCTATCTTAACAGCAATAAGAATCATGAGGTAATTAAAATCATCACTAACATCAAGGTCTCACGCGATAAAACTTTCTTCTGCTTAACTAGTGGAGAATGGCACTTCCAATGGCAAGTTCAGGGGTTTGATACTGATCAAATGTAATGTTGGACACACTGTAAACTGATTTGATACAAAAGTTTCAGCCGAAAGCCACTTGGGTCAAACATTTTTCCATTTAATAGAAGTTAACTTTCAAGCCTTTTTTCTTCATGAATGCATGAGGTTTAATCGCAATATCCTGACTATGTAAAGCTCTAGGACATACCAGATGTTTGTTTCATGTAATCCAGCAGCAGAAGCTGATTGTACAGTTATATACTTGCATTTGTACACAGTACGATTGTTTATAAACTGATGATCAACTATGAAGACATGCAGTGTGAAGACATCAACTGACATTCATAAATGTCAAGTTAAAATATGTATATCTCAATAAATCATGTTGAAGTACAGAAATATTATTTTTCTTTATAAGAAAAAGGACAGATTTAAATTATGATGCAAGATGTAGGTCTAAATGAAACTCTAAAAACTATGGAAATGTAATTTAGTTAAAATATATAAAGTTTTACAGTAGTACTTGATTAACATACAAATCCTCTATATAATATTTGTGGAGTAAAAAGTGGAGTAATAAAGCACAATTACTCAAATACTTACTCATACTTACAATAATCATAAATGTCACTAAACAGAAAGAACTCAACATATCAAAGCATATATTACTGATACAAAACTGATGTTAATAAAGTGTCTCTACTGCTAGTCATACATCAACCTACTGACATCATCCAGTTTGTTATTTATGAACTTATGCTGTTTAAGGCGGTGGACCTTTGAACACATGAGCCTGTGGGAACTTTCTGAGGAAACATCCTGTATCTTATCTGTGCTGGTGTGAATTTCAAGGTTTACATGTTTATTGTTGTGTGTCCAAAGAACAGTTAATTGAGGAAGGATTGCAATTGTACCTGCCCTGCCGATACTTTTACATATCAAACATTCCTCAGCGTCTCTGCTTATCACTTCTGGCCTCTTTCAACACATAAATATGGCATTTTTATCAAAGGCAAACATGTTTTGGGCCTCTTGCATAAGTTAAATGTGATCTATACTGTGTGTAAAGCTTGCCCTTGTGTTCCAGATAAAGAGAGAGAAAGAGATACTGTCATACAGAATTTGTTCAAAGTGAGAGAAACAGTTATTATTATAACTTTGTGCTATTTCAAAGTTATAATAATTAGACTGGGGACGTTTATGGTGTGATGGTAAAAATGGTTCTTCTGCACAGCCAAAAAATATTAATTTTAATTTGCTGATAACCAACGAGTCATTAAATGTCACAAACGTATAGTTAAATAAATTTACAGTAAAATATGTTCAGTGCCAGTGAACCATTTAAAATGTATAAATTCAGCAAAGATTACACACACAGCCGATAGTTTTACATTTCTTTACACTATCCAAACAAAAATGTCTTATATGAACACTTCTTCTCTTTCCTCGACTCCAACCTGCTCAGAGACTCGAGTGAAGCGGCCTTGGATTTAGAATCCTGGCAGACTCTCAGGAAATTAAATTTAATATGGGGATGTGCACAGTGGGGAAAAAAACATCACTGGTAATTGGAACGGAAGGATCTGGGTGGGGGTGTTTGGGTTGTAGAAGAAATTGAGATGTTGTCACCCAGCCGTCTCTATCATCGCCTGGGCACTGAGGAAAAGCAATTAGGGAGTCAGAGGAGAGTGTCAGAGATTTCTACACAATCCAAGGGAGCAGAACGCGGGGCGACCAGTGGGCCGCGACTGTTAGTGGGGCGAGGAGTAATTGGGGCTTGAGGTGACAGATTGAAATCATTAAGGCTTCATGTTTGTTTAAATGTGCTTTTGCGTTTAATGAGTAGACCTGCCTATTAATTTCCCACTGTAAATCAAGATTCCTCGCCTCCGTGATTGCACTGGCAGTATTTCTCACATAAAAAACATAACTGATCCTTAATATGGTTAGAGCTGTTAAGGATCAAATGCATTAATGGGAATCTCGGACGGTGCTAGTCTTGTTACGCTGTGCACATTATAATAGGCCTAATGGCAGTTTGCAGCGCTGAGGAATGGTGGGCCGCCGTGTGCCGGTTTTCAAGGACATTTCCTGGCACAAAACAATGATCTTGTTTTGTGAATGATCTCATTCTTTTTTCTTGTCCTAATGAACGCATGCAGAGATTCAACTGGACCAGCTGTGATTGATGCAAGGTGATGTGGAAAATGAACAAATTACGAGACCATTTTCAGAGACCATTTATCAGCCCTCTTTTTCCACACGTCCAATGAAGTTGGCCGTATCTCTCCGTGGCATTGGCCTCCCAAACATCACAGCCTGAATCAGATGGTAGATTATGTTCTGCTGAAAATGGTCATCCCAAAGGCTCTCCATTCCCTCCATCGAGAGGGAAGAGAAAGAGGGGAAAAACAGAGAAGTGAAAATGACTGTGGCCCAGCAGGGGGGCCCATGCTAATGAACAGGTGGTGTGGAAGAGGGAAGGTTAGGCCCGTTCGGGTGGGTGTCTCTGGAACCCCGTGCTGTGTGGACAGATGTGTGGACGTGCGCTTCTCTTCCCCCGCCTGTTCTGCCAAACCAGTAGCCTGTGTTCAAAATGCTCTCATTTATCCCTCTTTGTTCTTTGTTATTTTTGGACTGCCGCAGCCAAATTGTCTCTCTCAGAGGAAAATCACGTTCTTCTGCTCTCATCTCATTTGTTCTCCTCCATGTGTTTTGTGGAACAATGTTTCAGAATTCTGCGTGACACTTGGCTCTGTGCGACAATGGTGTAAAAATGCACATAAAGAACCCAAAATGGGCTTTTGTTGCCATTGCCAAGGATCTAGAGAGGGACGCAAAGAGCAGCGCTGTTCAAAATGAGGGCTGTCATGTGACGACCTCTGACCTCGTGCATGAGAACAGGAAGTTGATGCTAAAATAGAGCATTTAAATGCATTCCCTCAATCAGCATGATGTTGGATGAGAAGATCTCTGCAGGTGTCACTTTAAAGATATTTGGCTGCTTGGTTACGATTGTTGAAACAAAATGCTAAAGCAGAGGTTCTCAACCTTTTTGGGCCACGTCCTGTTTTTAGAGCCTCATGTAACAGAATAATGCAAATTACCCTGTAGGATCTCACAGAAGGCATATTTTTTGTTTGGGTTCTTTAAAGTTATTATAGATTCTGTCAAGTTTTTCTGTTTTTTTTGCACCACAAAAGCCTTTATTATAATAATGCTGTTTTAAGTTAGCTTAAAGTGTTTCGGTGATAGCAGTGTGATAGCAGTGCTTTATGGTTAATAGAGCTATTCTGTTATTTCTGTCACAGCTATTTAGCATTAAGGACCTGAACTAACATAAAACTTAACAATACACATAACAATTGTGATGGTAATTATTATAATAATCTGCATTTCACATGGGGTCACAAACTCAAAGTTAAGACCCTCTGCTAAGTATCATGGTTAAAGTGTCAGTTGCCTTAACAGTGGAAAAAGACTGTCTGAATGATGAGAGATACTGTGATGAAGAGTCAGACAGCACAAATGTGAGTCAGGGTGGAAATCACCTGCCGACTGCTGTTCTTTCTCTTTAGCTGCCGAACGCTGCACCTGCCACTACAATAGAGGAGGAAAAAAACAGTTAACAGAGTAACTCCTCTCAGACGCTGCTGTTTTTCTCATTACCCTCTGAGTCAGGCTGCTGGCCCGGGACTGAAAGTTTCACTTTGACACATGCACACATACACAAAAGGAGACCAAAAACCCCGCTTGCCAAAACAAGCTGAGCAAATGACAACTCGTACTTGTGTCACACAATACGCTGTCACACACAAAAAAAAAGCGGTTAACCCAAAACTGCCGTCGCTGTTTTTTGGCGAGCACAGGCAAGGCTGGAGGTCAGTGGGGATTTTTGGAATTTTTTTTTCCGTTGCCTGACACCCACTCAGCGTGCCCGTTCTTTGAGCGAGGCGGCACGGCCACCTGCTTTCATTGTAGCCGGCAGCTTTGGAGCGCGGCAGGGGGGCCTGCAGGGACGGCCGAGCGCGCAACATGTTCCGGCGAGTTTGTTTGGAAACCGGCGGGCTGGGCCAGAGCGCTGATCAGGGCTAAGACTGAGCCAAGAACAGCTGACAGATATACACGCCCACTCTCTCTCACTCACAGCCCCTCGCTCATAACCTCCTGCCTCATGTTGTCTTAATATATTTTTTTCTCTTACTTTTCTGTACCTTTTCCCCCATGCGCTCCCTGCAGGGGTCTAAAATCACATTTTAATTGCCCATTCTTTGCTGCTTGACCATCACTGCTTTTGTGTCCCACAGGTATGATGTCATCACTAATGGCCCAGACAGAGCGCAAGTGAATTTTTATGGTCTCGTTATCTCTGTGGTTTAACTGACAATAGCAGCCCACCTGAACAAGCCTCTGTACTCCCTTATGACTAATTTACAGTGAGCTATATATTACCATGCCACTGTTAAACGGCTCAATGCGGAAACTACATGACCGAATATTTAAAAATGGCTCTCATTTTCCACAGTGTCAATTATGTTTAGTAATAGTGATGTTTCATTTCGATAATTTATTAGAATATGTAGTTATCTCGTTCCTGTGGTCCATGAGGACATTTAATCTTTTTACTTATTAATATTAACACATAATTCAAATACGAAAGGGGGACTATACATTTAAAAACACCTAAAACACACATAAATATAAATAACATATAAATAATAGTGCTTTTCAGGGTAAAGAAAAGCAAACACCTCACACAGATTTGTTTGTTTTGAAAAGCAAAGCTGAGCTTGTATCTGATTTCCAGTCACAACCCTGAAACGGAAACTTTCCATCCTGCTGTATGTAAAGAGTGACATTCAAACCATCTTTGTTCAAATGTCACCACTGATGCCCCCTGATACACATGCAGGATTTATGCATTTATGATGCATCAACCGCTCGTGTCACATCAGTCATTCTGTCATCTCTCAGTTCATGATCAGATGGCGCTTTTACATGACACCTGATGTCACGTTAAAGTTTTGATTTCTCTTACAATAACAAACAAACTGTATGCAAAAATACATGCCTACACACATCATACCATTACATACTGCCATGATCATAATCAAACTCAAACCT
>JAZGTK010003093.1:0-28597 GCA_036877625.1 Ambastaia sidthimunki | reverse complement strand
ATGACCAAACCCTCGCTCGGGCAAACACTTTTTTCAAACAAAAGCTATGCGTTCGAATAAAATAAAAGGAAACTCATAAGGGAACAATACGGAGCACCAATCGGTAGACACATAGTCCAAGAACATCAAACTAAGCTCCAAAACTAAAAAGCAAAATGAGAACATGCGATGGTGGGGCGGACCCTCGGTGTGTGGCGGACCTGGGATTGTCGACCTTCAAAAACATGCGCCGGCCAGTGCCTTCTCCTCGATCTCCCTACCTCAAACTGTTCGGTCTGGTGAGGCTGTCACGGGGGGAGTCGTTGTAACTTCTCCACCTAACCCTAACCCTAAACCCATAAACTTCTAGGGGGAAACACTGGTAGAAGCTTGATGCTTTGCATCTGCCAGATGTGACCTTTGAAATAAATCGGCAGGAATGTGAGGGAGGCAGTGCTATGTCCACGGCTGGCCCTCTTACTTCGAGCTCCAGGAGCTCAGCTGATTTGGGCACAGGACCCCCTGGGGACCTCTGGTGGACGGGAGGCAGCGATCCGTTCGCAGCTGGCTCAGACCACTAGAACCCCTGGGACCTGAAGCTGTGGGCAACCAGTCCCAACAAGTCCCCAAGACAGCCCAGTGGGCTGTCTAGAGTCTAGAAGATGTCCCCAGACGTTTGAAAAGACACTGTGAGCCACCAAAGAGGCTGCAGTATCCTCTAGTTGTGCAATCATTATTGCAAGGGCTTAGCACAGCATTCACCATTTCATTGGAGGAGTCTGATCCTTTTAAGCATACCTCTCTGGAAATGCAAAGTGGATGTCCCTCTGCTGTGACTTCACAGCCTGGAAGATGCAGCGGGATGTGCATATCTTCAAGATGGGGAGAATGTAACCCGGTAACCCAGGTTACTAGCAATGAGATTAAAAATATGATGAAAAATTAATTCACTCATCTCACTTGAGTGACAGACGTCCCTTAGAGTCAATAGTAGCAGCACATTCATAAGCTCCACCCACTTGCACCGGCGCTGCTGCTGCTTTCATTATGAACAGAGAGATAAGGAAATTAGAGTGTGAATAGAGCAGATCCCAGAGCTGAAGCCCTGTGATTAATCTTCCTTGTAAAAATATATAATTTTATTTTGCTCTGGTGAGTAAATTTTCATATATTAGTCTAGTATCATATTGAAATAATTCATTATAAGGCAGTTCTGAGTAAGCGTGCGCATATTGCGTGTGTTGAACTAGTTAACACGTGAGCTAAAGCTACCTCGTGAAAAAGTGCTAAATGGGTAATGAGACAAGAGAAAGAGTGATTTATGAGTGTCAATGTGTTTATTAACTGTCAAAGTTGTATTAATGTTGTATTAATTGAGACGTGTGTATATGCATTTGTGATGGAAGTGTTTGAATTAGAATTTAATTATTGTGTTTGCCTTGTGATCTGCAAGGCTCGTTTTTTTCCTTCTATGTTTCTTTTTATGGCGATCTGCGAGAATTATCTGTGTTGTGCTGAATGTAATCCTTTGGTGAAGAATCATCTGTGTTCGTACGTGATTACATGTGCACAAATAGCGAGCTGCCCACGCACCTTTTAACTGTGCTTTGAAACCATCAACTGGTAGGAGAATTCCAACTTTTTTTGCTCTTTTGGACACAAAAAACTAGAGGATTTTGAACTTGTTTGATGTTTTGCTTCTGAATTTTTGAGTGTCCAACACTCTGTTCTGAATCATTTGATTCACAAACTTTGATCAACTGAGTCTTAATTGGGTTATTAAAGTAGTTTTATTGAAGAGTCTGTATTTGTGAATTTTGTTATTGTGTTATTGTAAAAGAAACAGACACAGTTTTGTCACACTGTGAAAGGTGGTAAACAAAATTGTCACAAAAGTAATTTGTGACAATTGCTTAAGTTTACTGACTGCTACTAATTAATTGTTTATTAATGTGATTCTTCTACTTGAAACAAACAAAGAAAAAAAAAAACCCTTTATTCATATAAATTTATATATGAATCACAATCAAAGTGTGTCGACTACTCACTCACCGGTAGCATCATATCCTCCCTCCAGTAGACGTTCCTTGCTTCTGGTCGTTGGCCCATACTGATCATTACACTAGTAACACGCTAAACACGTCGTACGCTACACAGTACCCCCAAATATAATCACAATACAATATAACAGCTTGATGTGAATAATAAACTTAGCCCCCAACCCACCACAAAACCTAACTATAACCTCTGGAACCCTGATCTAAAAGGCACAACATAAAACCAGCCCCCAACCATCTCAAAACTTAACCCTAATATCTGGAACCCTGATTTAAAATGCAAAATCCTAATCTATATACCTTAGTTTGCAAATACAGTCTTTAAAGCAACATTAGCTCTGAAATGAAACTTTCCAGCATTGAAACTGACAGGAGCACGTTAGCATCAGCATTCTAAATATTAATACATGAATAATATAAAATGAAAAGGCATAGTAATTTAAGAAAACAAGTTTAAAATACCAAACACAGGCAATAAGGCACAGATGTGTCTTTGGGTGAAGTTTGTAAAATAGCCACAAGATGGAGCCATTGTACTTTAAAATGTTTTAATTTAACAACACCAATAGTAAAAGATGAGTTAGATACACTGTAAATGATTATATATGATTAATATTTCAATTAAAACATTATTATTTAATCTCCAAAAACAAATTCTCAAAGAAACAGGCTTTTAATATATAAAAAGATAGCAACTTCATGACACATTGGTCTGGACAGCCTCTGGAGGGATAGGAACACTTGTTAAGCCATAATAAAAGCAAAAATAGAGTTTATAAAAATAAAAAGGTAAATGATGGAAATCAGATACAAGAAGAGATACAAGAGATACTCAGCAGATGCACAGTCCAATTAATATAAGACACACTGTTAAATAAATGACAAAAACGCTCACCATAATGAAAATATCTGAAAGAAAGAGATACAAGGAAACGGCACTGAGTGCCATTCAGCACACGTACAGTCCAAGAAAATTAAGACACAATTTTAAACCAAATGACAAGACCTGGGCAAAACCCTCACTCGGGCAAATACATTTTTCAAATAAGTTATGATGATTGATAGGATTTTCCATGATAGGTAAAACACAAGGGTGTGCAGAAAGATGTATAAAAACATTACTTTCTGTACCTCCTGAGGGCTTACAAGATCAGATGTGAGTAGGCCAGGGAGGTACAGGGAGAGACCTAAATGGATGAAATCCCTGGCTAAATGTGGATTGAAACGGAGGGGAAGTGCTGGTTGATAGGTTTACCTTTCTGGATCTAATATTACCTCTTTTGATTGCAGATTCAAATATGGCAAAGGATACACAAATCACATTTAAGAAAGTCGTCAGGTTATTATTTAAATATATTAAGGCAAGGCACCATGCCTTCAACATGAGGGAGGCGGGGGAGATGCTACAGCATTGGCTGCAGGAAGGTAGGTGACCCCAGTCTCCAAGCTGTGGGTAATGGCACGGTGGTCAACCTGTCAAAGGTGATACGGTAAGATCAAACAGGAGATAAATTTCTTAGAAAAAGGTCTATCATTCATTCCTAGATGGGAGGGAACATATGGTAACATTGAGGAATTACAGGCCCAGATGATGAACTACCACCGCAAGTAAAATTGGCAGCTTTTTTCAGAAAAGAAACGGGGGGCAGATGAGAACAAAAGTAAAGTTCCAAAAGTGTTAGTGGACATATAAAAGCAGACAGAGAGTTCCTTAGGAAAACATTGGGGAAAGAAAGAAGGGAAACACACAGTAACCTGTCTAAGAAAGTGAGGGGATAAAAGGGACCAGCAGGACAGGAAGGACATTATACCACTGGTGGTCCAGTTCTCTGAACAAAATGCCAAAAGTGGGGCATGAACAAAAGTGGGGTAGGGGCCTGAGACATCTTTAAATCAAGACATAAGTCAAGATCGGTCACTCAGGGCTGTCATCAGAATCCCATTGGGGATTTCCATGAGAGAAAACAGGGCATGGTGGAAATGGAAGGGAGGTAGGGTATCTTGTCTTTTTTATTATCCATGTTTAAACATTTTTCTAAAAATAAAATATATAAGTATTTTTCCATTTTCACAGTAAAACAGAACAAAAAAAATCATGATTACTCACATTGAGTCAGTTCTCAATAAATATTGTTGTCTTGTTATAGCCAGATCAAATCCAGCCAATGTGGGTCAGAGCAATATGGATGTGAATGTGCTGTAACACGTGCTGCTTCTCCGAAACTTTAATTTTGCATTTGGTTCAAGAGGCGCACGTGGTAATTGTTTATATTTGTTTCATGTAATTTGTACTATGTTGCTATTCATGTCTTATGCGTATAACATGAAAGGTTTTGTTGTATTAATAACAATATTACATTGCGAATGTAACTTTTTGCTAATGGATTGCAATTTGCGGCAATGGGAGATAACAGAGAGATGTTGGTGTTCCCCATGTTTTGCTCTGTTTTCACCCCCTATGATTTGTCGTTTTGGTTTTCCACTTGTTTTTGCCCATATTTGGTTTTCCTGTTCCTGTTAAGTTTAATCTTCTTCACCTGTTTTTGATTAATGTGTGGTGCTATTTAAGTTGGTTTCTGTTTAGCGTTCTTTGTCTGGTCTCATTAGTTGTTATCGTTGTGTTGAGTGGGTGTTCTACGTTCCTCATTCCTGGTTTCCTATGTATTGTTTATGGATTTAAATATTAAACATGTTTGGAATATTCTATGTTGTTTTCTCTCCATTGCTCCAGAAGCCCACACGCACGACTCATGACAGATATGTGTTTTGAGTATTATATGTCTTTATTTTCGTAGTGGTCTACAGAAAAGAGGGAGAGAACAAATTAAATACTTAAGGTCTGGCCATTATTTATTGAACCAATGCAGCTACAGTGGCCTTAACCAAAAGAACCCTAACTCGCGCAGGTCTACTTTGTTCTCTTCCCTAACCGAAGCAGTGGAGAGTTGATGACTATACCCTGGTCTTTCGCCTACCTTGGGGGACGAGGAAAAAATGCATCCTTGCGAGCCTGGGGAAAAATCAAAGGAGGTGCAGGCCTGGCCATCACAGGGAGAGAGGTACCAACCACACCCAGGAGCACATGCACAGAAAGGCAAAATAATATTCTGCCATGGTGTATATGTGCTTTAGAAGAAATTTCCCCCTTTAGTGACAGAGGCGTTCTGGAGAACTCTCTGCACTTATCTGTACAAACAAAAGAGACTGTTGATAAACACTATAGAATCCAGTCAGTAAAGCAGGTGAAAAACACAGATCAGTTCCAAAGAACAAATCTGAATGAGTGGTACGTGCCATCTCCTATTTATACTTGGATGTTCGGGGCAGAGATAGGCATGCAAATTCCACTCTTTTGCAACTGCTATTTTAATGCTAATGTTCATGGTCTGATTAGGTCTCCCAAGGTTGAACTTTTAGTGTCATTACATTGACACAACATTAAATGAGTGACAGAACGTGAATAAAATGTTTCAAAATTATCAGAATAATTTGAATAATTGTGGATGTTTAACTTGATCTTGTTTACTTCTATGACAGCATTAAAGAAACATAGAATAAGAGACATGAAAGTACAATTTTTATTAGTCAATTATCATGCATCAACTAAAAGCAAGTGAACATAACACATTAAATGTTATATATATATATATATATATATATATATATATACACTAAAAATACTTTTCATAATTTTTAAACATTCATTGAAGTTTTGCATTTATAGTTACCCTTTCTAATTTAATTTCAGCATTCTAAGCATGTCATCAGTGTAATTGCTAGTGAATCAGACCAACTACAGTCCAAAGTAGTCCAAGTATCCCACAAAGACACTGACTAACAAAGATACATCTGTGTAACAAATGAAACAGGGAAATCACATGGACTCAAACTCATCAATGCGCTGTTTAGTGTTTCCCTGTCGAATTTGCCGTAAAGTCTTATACTTGTCTCTCCCTAACTTCACATTCTCAGCATGGATCAAATCATTCTCTGTCTTCTTGTTTTCATTTCGAGCATCAGCAAGCTCCAAGCGTAAAGCCTGCAAACACAGTTTTCAAAATACAGTATCAGTAAGGTTGTGCTTTTGATTCCCTGGTAACACACACAGTGATAAAATGTATACAATGAATGTAACACGGTAAGTTGCTTTGGATAAAAGAATCTGTCAAATACATAAAACGAAACAGAGTCACTGTCAAATCCAAAGGGGTTGTGGACAAAAGAATAACAGGAATAACTGGAATAACAAAAGATATGGCCCATATGCATAAAATTGACCTGCTGTTGGAAAAAATGTAAATGATGATTCACCAGATCATACCACTTGTTACCACTTTGGTTTTATTAGGACACCATGTTTTGCCATTTCAGCATTGGTGTCTATGATTAATCTGTAAGCAATTTCAGCTCTTCTATAATTGTTGGCTGTGTGAAGTTCTCTGCAAATTGTTTTTTGGTGGAAACTTTAAGGCAAGGGTCTTTGAGGCAAATATAAAGTTCTTCTGTCACTTTTGCTGCAGAAGTTCTATGACAATCCCTAGTGTTTGATGGTCCCCTTCCCATGTTTTTGTACATATTCATAATTGTAGAGATTGTTGCTCTAAAACACCAAAGAGTTGGGCTGTATAGGATATAGATACTCCTGCTAACCAGGCTCCCACAGTTTGTCATGTTTGGAAATCTGACAAATCATCAGATTTATGAATGAATCGCTGCTGAACAAAAATTGTTCCACACTGACATGCAACCAAGACAATAGACAAAAGGCAACAAAAGACAAACAAAGCCTTTTGTACAGATAATTTGACCTGGTCTGCACTTGTTTGTTTTTGACACACACCAGTGGTTTTCACGTGGTGTCAATCAGGCAAGTCCCTCTGGGTTTCTAGTGCATTTACTTCTTAGTCACCGTGATAGTGTGGGTAGGTGGTAAATTGTCACAACATCAGCATCTTTACAGCTGCTAGCTTTGACAAATGTGTCCAGTGATTTACGCAGTGTTTTCTGAAATTCATTTGAGTTATTTTCATTTTCTCACTCCCGACTCGTGTCTATGAGGAATAGGAAACGGTATTGGAATGGAACACTTAAAGATTTTTGTTCTTTACACAGAAGTTTTTGGGTATACATATGGACTTTATGTATAAAAGAGATTTTATGTAGGTTTTTTCATTATTAAAATTATTAAAATCAAAAGTGCTCAAATTTATATTTATTATGTGTATATTCTTGCTGATTTATATTTGCATGTTTATATTTAAATACATTTGTATACATTTATATACGTACACATTTTCTCTTCATGTTTTTCTTTCTCTGTTGTACATTGATAAACCCCTGAACATTTTTTTAGTTTGCTTTGTATGTTGATTACAATTTTACTATAGGGACACAGAATTATTAACTCAATATAGTGGTCACTCAATTTTATTTGTAACGTGTAACGTCTCACTTTTTTTAACTATATTTAGGTTTATTTAAAGGTGTTATGAAATTTGGCACACACATCACCGTAATTAGTCGTTTTGTGGGTTACAGTCATAGTGCTATTAACTGTCAGAAAGTGTATCACCTACAGTATAATGTTAATTAGTCCACTGATGTTTACCAAGTTAAATCCATGTTCCCACTGTTTATTGTTTTTTGAGAAGCAGAAGAAGTGTTTGGGCCCATCATTACTGTTTGCAGCTATATTTTATTTTTTATATTTTCTAAATTATATTATTCAGTTTTTATACTCACTTGTAGGTGCTTCTGGAGGCGTTCATTCTTCGTAGTTTCTGTTATTCGCTGCTCTTCACTGCGGTCTTGATACAGTTCAGTGGGTGTGAGCTCAGCGCTGGCCTCAGCACTACTCTCATCATTCTCATCATGGTCGTTGTCTGTCTGAGATAATGTCTGAATGTGGACCCCAATTAGCTTACTCTTCAACACCTCTTTAGTCCGCTCCAAGTCTACCTCAACCATAACCGCCTGCCAAGATACTCATACAAAGAAAGCTTGGTAAACTAACTGACAATAACGAACAGTGTAGTATAGGCAGTGCTACATGTAAAAATCTTACTTTTTTCTGCCATTTCCTGGCTTCATCCTCCTTCTTCTTCTTGGCATCTTCCAAAAGAGTGATCTTAGATGTCAGTTCAGCCAACTCTATTGCCTTTAGAGACATTTTTCAAATAATAGTTCAACACAAAAATAACAAAAAATTGCCATTAACTCATCCTCATGTCAATCTAAACCATAACACTTTCTTACTGCTATAGAACACAAAAAAACTTCTTTGTTTTAATGCAGAATTTACAAGTGACTATTCTACACACAGTACACAGCACACAGTAACCAGGGGCTGTCGATCTCCAAAAAGGGTTAATGTTTTTGTGGGTATTTCATATGGCATGTTGTGATGGACATGTACAAGACATGTATAAGCTGCACCATAATTGACATCAATCCACATTGTGTCTTAATGCACCATGTTTAAATGGATAAATATGTTGTTATTAGTTGTCTAATTTGTATTATATTTTATATTATATAACACAGCCGGCTATGTATTTTCATATATATATACCCTGTCCACTATTGTATTTTCTAATTGTATTTTTATTATTTATATATTTTATTTTACTGTTATGTTTAATAACTACATATTTCTCCCTCAGGGTCAACAGACGTACAAGCATTTCACTACATATCATGCTGTGTACGATTATGTATGTGACGAATAAAATTTGAATTTGACTAGATTTAATAGCTAAGGGTTATTTTTCATAAAATGATCATTTGTTCCAACACCCAAATATACACAGACATACAATTACAAAATCAAATCTTCTTTTTGCTGCTTGACAGTATCAGTCCAAACTTAAACCAATGTATAGCTAAAAGTAAGCATGCTCCATACTAGAGACATATAGAGACATAGAAATTATAATATTTTTTATGATTTGAGATGTTTTTCTTAATTAATTATTTCCTCATACCACACTTTCCTGGCTCTTAAACTGATTCTCAGATTGCTGAAGTAATGCTGTCTTCACATCTTCTGCAACCCTTCGGTCTTTCTCTAGCCTTTCAGCCTCTTCTTGAGCAATCTTCCTCTCCCTCTCCAAGTCCAGTGCTCGCTTGGTCTGCTCTTCCAGCTCTGTACAACACAACTATACTGCATCTCACACAAATAAATGTAAAACGTGTGCAACGTTTGTAAAAAATGTGTAATTTCTTAATGCAAAAAGGTACATTATGTAAGATTTTTATTTAAATGAATATGAAATTAATACATAAATTTGATTTAGGGAAAATCTTGGTTTACTCAAGTGGGTTTTTCACTCAGCCACACTGCTGGAGTGTGGCCCCCACCCCCTTGTTTGAGGGTATTGGGACACCAAATGTTTTTAGGGCAGTTGGCCACAGAGAGAGGTCTAAATACCTCTTTTTTAATGAGTCAATAAGCCTCAATCAACCTGTTTAGTTGTTCCCTGCCAACATTTCAGGCCCTGACAGGACTCAATCATCAAGAAAGGTTTATTTTTCTGTCAGGCCATTTGGAGACTTCTGTCATTGTGTCACCTGGGGGGTCCCGCACACCATTGAAAAGGTTTCAGGATCCAGTTTGCCACTCATCCAACCCCAGCTGAGAAAGTCCAACACTGTCGTGAATGTAGGGCAGTTGATGAGGTAAACAAGCTGCCAGCAGTAAAGGGTAGTCAGAAAGAACTAATCTGCAAAGTGTGCGCTCCAAAACTTAGTAACTTTATCAGGAAAGAAAGGCACTGGGCTGGGGCGAGGCTTTGACCTGCATCTTGACTAGAGAAAATTAGCCATCTTGCCATGAGATTTCCAGGTAGGTTGAGGGATTTGACTCTAGCCCAATACTTGTGGCTCTGAGGGAGTCGGATTTCTGACATATCGACATATTGATCCAAAAAGAAACAGTGCACCCTTTGATGCTGTGACCCACATTTCTCCTACATCTCGAGCAAACCCCTAGTGTTACATTGACTTCCCTTGTAAAACTTAAAGAAACTTTGATAAATTGACCCATCTTAATGCCTGCATGCCCCAGCCAGACATGAAAGCATTACCTCAACAATAGTGTGACTTTAGAGAGGGACTACCTGTTTGACCAAACAATAGCAGGTAGGAGGAGTATTTAGGAAGCCTGTATTGAAAACAGTCATTATTTTTGCTATTTAGTTTGGTGATGTTAGTGATGTAGTAATTACACACTTTGTTATGATCTAATTAGGGTGGGGTTGGGGTTAGGTAACTTTTTAGTTCTAGTTTCAAACCCTCTTGAGCTTTTTTGGTCTGCTCTTCGATTTGTCTGAGTCTTTCCATAAGGTCCATCGTCTCTCTTGCAATCTTTTCAGTCTCTTTCTCTGCATTTTCTCTTCTTTTTTTCTCATTTTCCAAAAGTGCCCTGTAATTAAAATAAATACATTTAAATAAACAAACAAAACAAACTTTCAAATAAAAAGATATAATCTGATAGTCCTGATAGTTGTCACATATATACTGGGCACTATACTTCAGTCGTGTTTTTGCCCGACTGAAAAGGAGTTTTGTTTTAATATTCTCCATTGGACTTTTAATTTGTATTTAGTGCATTTGATGCAATTAAATTCAATTCAGTTTTATTTATATAGCGCTTTTTACAATGTTACATTGATTTACACAAAATACTAAGATAAATTTAGAAATTAAAAAACAAATTGGAAAAAAATAAAAATTTAGACATTGAATGTTCAGTTCTTGTGGTATGTCCTCTCATTACTTCACTTTTGTTATAATTTGTTATGACTACATGTTTAATGTGTTCCTATATCAGTCTCCTTCACCTAGTTTCAGTTGAAAACTTTAAAACCACCTGCCTAAAATTGTGTAGCTTTGTGCTGGCAAAACAATTTTGATGCATTGAGACATGGATTCAATAAGACCTCTGAACATGTCCTGTGGTTTCAGGCACCAAGTGGTCTGTATGTGCATGTGGGAGCGTACATCGTCTACAACAATCTTTAGCTAAGTGATACGTGTGAAAGTAAGATCCACATGAATACTAAGACCCAGGCTTCTTAGCAGAACATTGCACAGAATTAGATATATAATGTTTTTCTGAAGAAGATGCTGGCTGTGGCAAAACTTAGAATATTACAATAATGCTAACATGTTATGTGTAATATGATGCTAACACTTGTGAGTCTGAGGGTGTTTTCTGGGCCCTGGAGATTTTTTGACATTTGAGCTTTATCAGATGCTTATAAACATTTTATTGACTAAAATCCCATTGTACTGTATTCAACATACAATAATACGCAAGCAAAATGTATGTACATTAATGTATTTTTTTTTTTAGAAAAAATCATACTCGTGTGGTTAGTAAAAATATATGTTTTAAAGTCACTGAAGTAAAACCAGAAAACGCTAATTAAACATTCGTTCACAAAACTTATGAATAGTAGATATTGTAGACTGCGTAATTTGTTAAAAAATATGAAAAACCTAAAACAATCTGTGAATTCTTCCCACTTCCCACATAAAATAATATATTGGTTTAACTGTTGTGGTGAAAAGGCCATAAAATCAACCAGAGTAGATTTATTGACACAGATGGTGATGAACAACAGTAGAGAGAGATGAATGCAGAAAGCTTAACTGAGGAGTGAATACTGATGGAGTCCAGATCAAATAGGCAGTCCAATGCAAACGTAGAGAGAGGTCTGAGTCAAGAGTAGTGAACGGTAGCTCAGACAAAGGGGAAGTGAGCTGGGAAGTCTTTATATACATAGGGAAGGGGCAGAGCAATGTGATTAGTACTCAGGAGAGACTGAGCGTGTGGATAGGGGTCATGGGGACTGAGGTGGTTGTGGTGAATGTCTGACAATATGTGAGGCATTTTCAATGGTCATGAATACTAAAGTGATTCACACCTGGGAAGATAAAGGCCCAACCCCTGCACAAAGAACTCCTCTGTATTGATCTGCATGTATGTATAAGTGGCAATAAAGTTCTTAAATCTTAGGCCGAGTCCTATGATGCCAAACTCACCATGTTCTGAACCACATCCAGTTCTAGTCTCCCACCCTGATTCAAGTCTTAAACAGGTCAACCTGGTAAACCTGCAAAATTTCCGTTGTGTGCAGGGACAACCCAGCCTGACCCACTGGCACATTGGCCTTTTCCACAAACTACATGTAACCTGCAAGGTTTTGAGAGCAAGGTAGGTTTTCTTTACGGCAATGCCATAGAAAGGGTCCATATTGCTCCATGTGCAGCTGAAAGAGAAGGCTGACCTGCCTTAGCACCTACGTATTTAGAAGAGGCCACAGAGCAAGCTTTTGAAGCCAATGGCATCTGGTTCGGAAGAGAGTGCAAGAGAAAAGGTGGTGCCTATACTTCATTTTTCCTCCTCCATATCAAGCTATGAACCCCACAGGTGCAGCCTCTGCTCTGCCTCAGCAGAAGAGGGACCCAACCCATGAGTTCCAGCTGCCCGATTGGAATTAAAGAGAGACAGGCTGGAGCGGAGCAAACAAAACACACACATATCAATATAGTGTGGGCAGGGTGGCACGCACTTTTTCAACTTCTTAGAACTGTTATTTCTGTTTTTTTTCCCCCATTTTTTATTTTACTAGATGCTTCCTATGCTTCCTAAATCTTCTTGTTTCCATACTTAAACCTAATTCATAGGGAGACAAACAGGCTTTCTGACAACAAAACACTGATCACGTATTTTGTAGGCACATTTTAACGGCTTCGTGGCCTAACCCTAATGCTACACTGTCACATGACTTTGACCTATCATTTGATGACAGCGCCAACAACTGATCAAAAATTATAAAGAATTTGTATTGCTGCTTTTACCTTTTTTTTTAACGATTTTCAAAAATTCATCATCAGATATGTCAACATATATTTTCCTTTCAAGCCCTTTCGAGCCTAACCAAGCTTAATTGCTGCTGTTCTGCTAGAAAAAAAATAATCAACAAGATCGATTTGTATGAACACAAAGATTGGTTGGGTGATCTTAGCACACCGCTGGCCATATCATTTCTGTTCATATGTTTTCCTACCTTGTTTGTGTCAGCATTTACACATTTAAGCAGTCTTGAAATTACAAATCTTTTGCTGACTCGCAATTTACAAATAGATGGGAGCAGGACCTGCAGTTCCCTTTTTGTCTGTAACTAGATGTTGTGTCGATGGCAACACTAGGGGTTTGTTCTTGGGAGCCCAATCACCATCGATCTTTTATATAAAAGAAGATTGAAGATTGGCGGGTGGAATTTGCGTGCCAGTCTCCGCCCCCGATATCCGGGTATATAAGTGAGCTGGCGTGCCACACTCAATCAGTTTTTGTTCTCCAGAATCGCAAATGTCCCAATGCCTCATTTTCTTAAAGAAAAACTTTTTCGTTTTCTTAAAGAATGAGAGTTTTTCTCTCATTCCTGCTGCGAAATATGGTGCAATCAATGACCATTTGCCTCGTCCCATCCCTAACTAAACTTCCCCTGGACACGTCAGCAGGTCAGTCACAGATCCTAAAAGAGCTTATTTCCTCTGCTCCCACAGTGGTATAATGTCT
The DNA here is from genome assembly GCA_036877625.1 of Ambastaia sidthimunki. Lineage (NCBI taxonomy): Eukaryota > Metazoa > Chordata > Actinopteri > Cypriniformes > Botiidae > Ambastaia > Ambastaia sidthimunki. The sequence continues at coordinate 14,974 of JAZGTK010003093.1, read as the reverse complement.
TTTTAAGGATGGCAGCTTGTCCCTGTTGCTCTGGATGTGGCTGATATATTGCTTCCTCGAATTGTCACGATTGGTGCCTTGAGTGTCTCGGGTTCAAGCATGCTCAGACACCTTTTGTGGGTGCTGGCAACAGAAAAGGTCCTGACTCTTAGACTCTCTTGTTATAGGTGAGCGCCACTAGAAGGACTGTCTTCAGCGTGAGGATGCTGAGACCAGCCTCTTCTTGGGCTCGAATGGGCCCTCTGTAGCCCCCCAGGACCATGACGAGATCCCAAGAGGGGAGGAGGCAGGGCCTAGGAGGATTTAACTTACTGGCACCTCTGAGGTACCTGACAACCAGGTAATGCTACCCCAAGGGCCTACCTCCAATGGTGTCATGTTGAGCAGAAATAGCCGAAATGTAGACCTTAAGCGTGGAGGGAGATAGACGTCTCTCGAGGCGCTTCCACTGATATTACTCACTCTATGGTTGACTTGTTCCCTTCAGAGGATGACTTGAATAGACTGTAAGTATGTTTTATTTTTAATTTTTTTGTATTGGCTATTAACTGTTCAAGTTTTGGGCAGTGTAGAGGAAGCAGAGATGTGCAGATGTATTTATGTTTACAGACAATATCCTCTGTTCTCCACCTAAAACTGAAGGCAAAAAGACTACAAACATAGATGCACTATGTGTTCTGTTACACTGGGGCTTACACATTTGGTTCTGTTTGATCGATTTGATCATCTGCATTTTCTAGATCTGACTCGGCTCAAACTAATGAACATTATTATCTTTATAATGGCATCAAAAACTGAAATTCACAATTATAAGGGGTGTAACATTTCCTTCACATGCTTCAGATATTTGGCAAACCACAACACTCTGTTTCAGCTGGCCAATCAGAGTAAGCTGTGCTTTTCGCACTTCATTTGAGATGTGTTTTGAATATTGAACTGACAGCAAAGTGTGTCACAACAGACTCTGAAATAGTCTCTAACAGGAGTATTCTCACTTTCAATAGTTAAATGAATGTGCCTAACTTGCAATGTGTTCTAAAAAGCTTCATGTGGCAATGGTGCTGTAGTGCTTGGACCCAAGCTAAATTTATTTTTCTCCAAATTAATTTCATTTTTGAGGGCATAAACATGCTTGAAACATGTTTATTTTTTAATAAATTTCCTATTATCTACTTACCTAACTCCAGGCTAGATTTCATAGTTTTGTTCCCTGACTAGTCACAGCAGTGTGATGTTATAGCTGCAATTAATAACAATATGTTTTTGTTGCTATCTCTGTTTGTAAGATTTCTCAGTGCCTAACATTTGCAACATAATTAGACCTGACAGAAGAACTGCCCCCCCTTGTTGAGTCTGGTTTCTTCCAAACATTATATGTAATGCTGCTTTCAAGCAATACAATAATGTAAAAAGTGCTATTAAATAAATTCCATTTTATTCAATTCCATACAAATAAAATTGAATTGAAAACTGCTAAAACTTTGGATGTGTCAAAAGTGGTGGAAATTCACATGTGTTTGGGATTCAGTGTTGCAAAATGGTTGACAGCATCACATAAAAAATTCAATGATGTGTCCATTGCCTTTTTTTCATGTACTTCTGTGCATTTCATGTGCACAATGTACACTATGTACACGTAACATGTTGTTCTGCATTTCTAGTGTATTCCATTTGCATGCCATTTGCAAGCACAGTGCTTTATCAAACTCCTCTCAGAGATTTAGTCAGATCAACACCATATTTAGTCAGTGTAAATTAAAGGGTTTTTTGGGTTAAAATTAAAATAAAAGATCTGGCTTTTCACCGAAGGCTGTTTCTGTGGTGGCCTCACATTTTGCCAGGGAACAGGAAGTTGTTGTAACTTAAACACAATGTCCAATTTGCCCCAGACTTCACATATGATAAGAATTCTGGCCTGGAGACATCTCCATGCCAGTTTTCAGTTACAGTCATAGCGCCACCAGCTGGCAGCATAAAATCTGGCACATATAAGTGTGAGGGTCCGATCAACACTGCTTGCAGCTTTAATGTTTTAATTGTACTTTATTTTTTGCTTAATGTCATCACCTCTCTTTTTGTCTCTTGTTCTTTTCCTCTTTGGCCTGTGCTTTCATCTGTTGCACCTCAATGGTGTCTGGTTTGCGGCGACTCATGTAAAGATCATGGTTTCCCATGCACAAAGCCAGAATGCGCTTGTTAATGCGCAGACGAGGTGTGTAAAACACAAAATCCTGTGGTTGGAGCAAAAGACATCATAATATTTAAGACAAATCCCTATCAGTTGTCTTTACCATCATCTATAAACTAAATTACATTAAGATGTGTTAAATGTTTAACATTTAACAAATCATAAAGCAATAAATAAATAAATAGAAATTAATTGGCTAAATGTTATATTTTTTATACCGGTGACTTTTTGTCTATGGGCTTTATGACAAACTTTTTGTCATTAAAAGAAATGTTCCGGATCTCACTCCATGGGAATCCAATCTTGGGCGTCAACCTGTTGAATATGAATATACATATACATCTATATATAAATGTATATGGCTGTCTATAGCAAAGCAAATATAACAAATTTAACATATCCAAGAGACAGAATATTACAAAACCATACTTGTCAGAACGTTCATATATGTTAAGTCCCAAGGCATCGACACCCAGCCACAACTCTGATCCTTTTTTGTTTTTTATACTAAAATAGTTGACTCCATACATTTCCAGATCCTGGGCTATCTTTAGGTACTCCATCATTGCATCCTCTCTGTGGAAATAATGCCTTGTTAAGTATGTATTAAAAATACATTTTTTAGGTAAACGTAATTTATATATTAAAACAACAGTACATTTCAAATTGTACCTAAGCATATTCTTGTGTTGCTTATGCCACACCTGAATTCGTTCCTCCCATTGCTCTTTTGTCAATTTATGTTGTTCCAAAACCCTAGTAAAAAATGTTCATAGTAAATGGAATTGCACGACATGAAGCAATCTTTTGTAGGTGTTTGTTCCCCTAAATATGAAGAAAAACACCTTTGAGGAAGCAATCTGTCTCTGCCCAGATATCCTGGAACATGATATTCAGAATTGTAGTCACCGTGTTTCATCTGCACAGCATATGAGGCCAGTATAACAGCTGTTTCCGGTGGGCAGTAGATATCATCATTTAATATTCCCTCTTTCACCTGGAGAAAGAACAGCCGCTGTGTAGCTTCCTGAATCAACTCTTCAACCACATCCTCTGGGTAGAATTTTGCACGGAATTTAATCAGCAGTGGATTTTCCTTCCTAACATCTTGGGCAGTCACCTGTAAAAATAAAACAAATTAAACACATATTAGATATTTGGACATGTTATTATAATGGTGTATACTGCCAATAAAACTGAATCAAGACAAACCCTTTTATTAAGTTTTAGCCATGTAGAGAAGCCTTTGCTGTCCTGATACTGCAGCCCAAAGTACCAGATCTCTCTGAGTCCAATGGTTTTCACAACCTTCAAGAAGATGAATGCAATGTAATGTCACTAAATGTTTACCCTAATGGTCTTCTCCTGCCTGCTATGTCAGAATTTGTATTAAGAGAGTAAACACATTAGGAAACCCTAATGTGTATGAAATCATTCATTTTCAGAGTTGAGGGCATGTCAAACGAATCAATTGGTATTGATCATAGTTGTTTATGTGAATGTTGGCTGTACAGATTAGTTTGCAATTCATTGGCAAATGCCACTTAGTGCCACAAACTAAGGTGTTTCGTTATCAGGGCCTTATAAATGTACATTTTACAGGATTACATCTGAGGCGTTCTCTTTCATTTTACTCAATACAGTATAAACGACTGAACCTATAAAACATGAAATTGGTACACATGGGAACTGTACACCTTTACTCTATAATACTAAATAGCTTCATATTATTAGCCCATGTGCAATAACAATGGTAATTTTGCTGTTTTGTTTTATAAAAAATATAAATTTTAAATGCAGCAGAGCAAACCAAAAGAGTGGTCGGAAAGTCAAAAGTCTTTTTAAAATCAAGTTTTTTTTGAGGATATCGGAAAAAAGTTTGTTCCCTTTCAAGGGAACTTGACACTCCGTCTGACCTGACGCTATAAATCTTGCCTATTTATGGGCAGGTCAAGGTAACGTGATGTAACGTTGTGCACCACAAAGCATTTAAAAGGCGCCTGCAAAATACATCACCAGCTTCTTGTCTTTAGGGAGCCTTTTTGTCTGCACGTTAGTCAAGTCCAAGCGTGAGGAAGAAAAAGAAGGATGTTAGAGCTGGGAAGCAGTTTTATTAGAGAAACAGAAAATAAAATAAAAAAAATGAGTTCCAAGAACTTCAAGAAGTTTGTGCCACCTTGTCTGGGATTTATTGCGGTGGGTGACATGCATGCAATGACTATTTTCCTTGAGGGGGCACTCTCTCTCGAGAGCTGATTGTCCACAGTGCAAATCGCTTCCACTGAGGTTGCTCTGCTCCCGCATTGGCTATTTTTAATGCAGATGGGAGCCGGGCAGCTGCACCACGCAGGTGCAGGAGTGGGGGTCGGGGATGGTGTAGATCTCCGGAGTAGACTGAGGTTGCGCGGCGTTCGCAGAGTTTAACTTTAAAAATGAGGTTCTGCTGATGTCGAGCAGAGCCTCACAACTGTATACACACTTAAAGACAGGTAGACTCTACAAATATTTACAATTACAACACGTTTTACAAGACAAAAAACATGAACACACCATTCTTTCGGGAGAGAGAGAAGCCATTGAGTATAATCACAGTCGAGTATATAAATTTCCAAGGTGGAACTCACTCTCATCACGTCACAGCTCACCCATTATCTCCTCCTATGGAGTCAGCGGTCTCTGCGAGCCCCTCATATCCCAGGCAATCTCAATTTTGCAGTGGATATGCTCTTGCAAAAGGTCACACTCAGTGGAGAGTAACGACTCTACCCCCGCATGGTACCGCTTATATGGAACCAGTTTGGAGTGGCTCATGTGGATCTCTTTGCCTCTTAGGAATTGATCCATTGTTTGCTTTTGTATGCCCTGACCGAGGCCCCCCTTGGCATGGATACCCTAGTGCACAGCTGTGTGTGCTGTGGATCTGTGCTAACTTTACTACAGGAGAGGTTGGAGAGACAGTTGTCTCTATCCACTCGTTCCTCTCCTGATGAGAAATCCTGAGGTAGGTACGATCTGATAATCAGATTTCTCAGAGGTGCTAGGAGGTTGAATCCTCCAAGGACGGACCTAATAATTTCTTTGGAACTGTCCTTGGTCTTTATATGAGCTCTCCCTATAAGCTCCTGGAGTCATTTGACTTTAGTGTTCCTTCCCAGATGATGACCCTCTTTGTCTTTTAAATAATGTGGAAAAAACTGGTCCAAAGCATTTAGAGACTTCATCTGAGCTACATGCACAAGGATTCCCTTTGGGGGCCTGGTGTTGAGCCTGCAGGCCCTCCCACAGTCAGAGGACAACCAAGCTCTCTCCCTGCTTTGTCCAGTACATACTTTGCATATCTACCTGGACCGCATGGAGGATTTTAAAAGATCTTAATAGCTCTTTGTCTGCTTTGAAGGTCAGCAAAAAGGAAGACTATCTCCAATTAAAGGCTGTCCATGGGACTGTGGATACCATTCTGTTGGCTTAACAATCTCAGGGTGCATTGTGCCCCTTGGAGGTACGCGTACATTCAACTAGAGAGATAGCCTTACCTTGGGCACTAACAAAAAGCACCTTTCTATTAAACATCAGCAAAGCAGTAGTCTGGGCCACACCCAATAGTTTTGGTAGGTTTTATAACCTCTGGATTGATTTCTCTTCCACTGTTCTCTCTTTCTGACAAGCACCTTACGTTGTCCTAATTAAGTTGTCCTGCCTGCTACAGCACCTTTATTGTACATGTAACCTCTCCTTAGGTAGGTTGTGCAGGTAGGTCTCCTTAGGTAGGTCTCTGCAGTGAGGAGAAGTTTATTATCCCAATGATTTTGACCAACAGACTCATTTTGCAATGTCTTTTTAGAAGCCTATTTTATGTCTCTTTAGTACAGGGTGCTTTACACCTTACACCAGTGTGTTGAAATGTTACTGACTTAGTAATGACTTGTTTCAGACACATTATGCTTGAGTCCATAACACAGTTCAGCAGTTGTGGCATTTAGTATAGGGACCCCTAGTGTTACTGCGCTGACATAATGTTGAAAGAGTATAAGAAAGGGAATGTCTTGGTGAAGTGTGTATTTTACCCTGTCAGGTGATGGAACCATAGTAGTATCGTCCTTTCAGACCAACAAATGCTTGCCCTGAATCACTGACTGCAGCTTCTTTAGAGCAAACAGCAGTACAAGCAATTCAAGGAAATTTAAATGCCATTGCAGGCCAACCCTTCCAATGCCCTGAAGACAATCTTAAGACTGTTCCAATGGCACCTCAGCTATATAAAGCTAGGTTTGGCCACCTAATGAACATGCAGTGATACTCCAGCGTATCATGTGGTGAGTCCCTGTGCACACACAACATATCTTGAGAGGTAAAATTGCCAATTGGCAGCATCCATGACTTTGGTAAACACACAGGGGACAGGGCCAGACTAAGAAGGAAGAACCTGTTCTGGTATGCTTTAAAGCACCCCATGAGTGTAAACTGTAGAAATAGGTTCGGGGAAGATTGGCACATGGAAGAATGCATCCTTAAGGTTGACAGCCGCACAGGTGGGCACTGGAAATATAAGAGGTAGGGAACAATTACTTAATTCTGGCTGGAACAGCATCTTCCTTGAATTGCCTGTCTCAAGGAAACTTTAGAATGTATGAGGGGTTCTTAGCCTTGGTCTGATAGGTGGTTTGTGGTGCCTTCCTGTATGACGAATTCTTGAGGCTGATTGGAATACTCTGATAGTGCTGGAGCAGCAGCTGGCACCACAGCAGGGTGACTAGGGCGAGAGACAGACTGCGGTTGGGACTTCAGTTATCTAAGAGATGCCATGTTACACCAAGGTAGATGTGTTTAATGACCTCAGTCTGCTTAATAGAGAACTGTTATGTGAAGTTCTTCATGGCATCAACAAAACAGAGAAAAGTGAACCTACTCCATCCTTCATCTCCACAAGATTTTCTCACTTTTGCCACAGTAGGGGAGCCTCCAATTTTTTTACATCCATGAGTCAACTGAATGAATTTTTATATTAGGAAATTTACTCACTTCAATTTGGCACTTCTTATCCTCACTGCCAAAACACCTAGGGAAAGCTCAAAGAAAGAAATAAGAACAGCAATCCTCTGATCTATGCCATAGAATCCAGCAGATAATGAATCTTTACAATTTGTGGACAGGTGAGTGACCAACAACATATTTGTGATGCTAAGACTGATGCAAACAGTGCACCAAAGAACTTTATTGTACTTGCACCACAAATAAATTCCACAGAGGGACATGATTTTAATAAAAAGGCAATAGCAGCCATATAAACACTAAGTGAACTGAATGCTCTTGTGAACTAATGGGGCTCCATCCATCATACACCATGCCATAAACAAATGGTATTTGGAAGCATAAACTTTCTATTTGATGGAGCCTTTGCAATGGGCTCAGTTTATCAACCACCTCAGTTGATAAGCCATCAGACTGCAGAACTGAAGGTTAGGAGATAACAACAGGAGTTAAAGAGAACCCACCACCCTCTCATATAAAGGCATACCTAAAAGCACTTAATTTGCTTAATCTCTGTGTAAAAGGGGTTAAAGGAAACTTGCCACTGAGACATTGTTACAATGAGATATTGTAAGAGAAATTGCCAGTGCAAATAACCAGTAATGTAGGCACTTTCTGTACAACATCCAGGCTCTGTTCAAATTAAAAAGGAAGAAAACTTGCTTTGCTGTGAGCCTAACCCTAAGTACAATGCAGATCTCAAAATCCATTCTAAAATTACACAATAAAATGCAGAGACTAATAACACACAATATCTAACTAGTTGGTGCTATTTATGGTTTGATGGCACCATCAAACCATAAATTTGCATGATTCTACTAGTCATCACACCCACAAGGTGTTCATATGGTGATGCAGTGTCTGATCTGAATCCCCATCAGTCTCTGGCTCAAGACTAGCGCAAGACTGATAAACACAGATAAAGTATCAATAATTGTACATACCTAATGTACAATCTTTGCTCTTAATTTTTTGTAAGAGCAATAATAATACTCAGTGTTTGTAGGTTAAATGCAAGGAATTGTTTGATGTATTTACTGTATTCCAAATTAAATTTCCACATTTAATTTATGTGATATACATACTTGGTCAAAAAGCTGTTTGCCAGTTGTACTGGGCAGAATGGCAAACTCCAACTCGGCATCCATTGTAGTGACACGCACATTTATCTAAGGAAAGAAAATGTATTACATTCAAATATAAATAGCACTGTTAAACTTTTTATAAAAATTACAAAAGTATATATCTGTGGATAAAGTGAGCTACATAAAAAAATCAATATACTACTAAACGAATAATATAAAACCTTTAAAAATCACGGGCAGTTGTAATTACAGCACAAAAAAGGGATTTGCAAAAGCAAACATAAATCTTAACCCTGGTAATGAGAGAAGGTGGTTCAAAACCAAATTGCTAACATGGCTAGTAATTTCCTTTCACTGAATTCCAATAAGAAAGAGGTACTAATTATTGATTGAATACCTCCAAGTTTAAAAAATAAAGAATGGATGTTTTATTATGATGTTAACTTATTGTAACATCATTTGACACAATTGTAGCATTGCGCTAGCATCTTAGTACATGCTTAGTACATTTTAATGTTGAATTTTAATGCAGCATTAATGTAGCACTGCATTTTGAGCATTGAATCACTCACTTATCAATCCACTATAGACATGGAACACAGTGTATAGTGCATATACACATAGTGTATTACTATTGTTATGTGCATCATCACTGTGTATTTTGTGTATAATCTGTACCTGTGTACATTATTGTGCATCCCCCTTGTGCAAAACGTGTACATTTACTGTGTATATCTTTTTTGCAAACTGTGTACATTTATTGTTTCAAGTTCAAGAAGCTTTATTGTCATTACAACTATATACAGCTGATGCCACACATAGTGCAACGAAACCATGTTTCTCCAGGACCATAATGCTACACAATACAACGAAGAGCCACATAAGACAGCAAGAGCTACATCGACAATAAAGAGCTACATAACACAGCAAAAGGTGCATAACGCGCCGACTAAGGTGCAAAAGAAGGGTATGATAGCTATAAACAAAGTATAGATAAAGTGGCTGTGCATTTATAGAAGCGGCATAAAATAACAGTGCATACCTGTATTGTCGGTAAACATTAGCATTAGACATTAATCAGTGTTTGTATCTTTGTGAATAAGGTGTATGTATATCTTACGGGCATATTATGTATACCTTCTGTGTTCTCTGTATACTGTGTATAATGTGTATTGGTGTGTGTATTGTATTCTGCATTGTCTTGAGCTCTCAAGACTTTCACTTCCACAGTGTCAGGAACACGGTCAGGTCAGCTCGATCTTGAACCGGTTTGTGTTTTGTTTATTGTGATGCATGTGGTTTTGGTTTTTGACAGTTGACCACGTGCATTGGCGCCCTGTCTTTCCCCACCCTGCTTGTTACCATTAATGTCTAAACACCCACACCTGTTCATCATCACCCTTTTCCTTTATATTTCCTCTGTGTCTTTGTCAGACCGTTGATGTTTGTTCGATATCTGCACCACAGTTATCTAGTCTAGTTTTTGTTGCCAAGTTTCCGCCTTGCCCAGTCTGTTTTTGTTTATTATTTCGTTTTCATTTGTGTCTCATGACATCGTCTCAGACTCCAGTTGGTTTGTGTTTCTTTTTGTTTCTTTTGTTTTTTTGTTTAGATTCGACCCAGCTCCCCTCTACTTACCCTGGCTTGTTGGATCTCCGGGACATCCCCTGCCTGATCTTCACTCCGTCAGAGGCTCCTCACCACCAAGGCACCTCCCATCATCGCTTCCCCTTCCCCAGCGGACCGGGTGCCGTTTCGAGTACCGGCTCATCGCAAACGCTGTTGCCGTATACCGGTGTCCTGGTGATCCTTGTTGGCTGGTTCCGGTGTCTCCCATCCGCTCTGATTTCCATGCCGGAATCAGCCTGGCTGTGATCTGGGTCTCCGGTTGGCCTTGTTTGCCGGTCTTGGCGGGTTGTGCTCTCTTCTCAGCCCTGGTCCTTTCCCTGCTGTTGCCCCTCTATTGTATTTCTTTGGACTATTTTGTTTTGTCCTTGTCAGTGACTGTTTTGTTAAATAAACTTCTCACTCTGCATTTGGGTTTCTCTTGTATCCTGACAGTACGGTCTGGCCAACATGGACCCAGAGGAGCAAGATCGCCTCCATCATGCTCAGCACAGCAGGGTGTTATGCTGGGGTAGCATAAAGCCCAACTAGGAGCGGCTTCACAGGAGGTGTCGGAGCTCACTGCCCTGATGGCGAACCTATCGGCGCAGATCGAAGGACCCCATCCAGGATGAGATTTTGGGTTTAGAACTCCCCCGAACTCTGGACGCTCTAATGGATCTAGCACTCCGAGTCGAGATGCATCTCGTTCCAGAACCGATTACGGAGGTCCCGCTCTTCCTGGATGGGGGACAACCCTGACCTGGCGGCCTTTGCAGCTGGCTGCCATCCACCAACATTTCTGGTGGTCTTTTATGTAGGCCAATGCCAGACAGTTCGTATTGGCTTGTTCCAAGTACTCGCAAAATAAGAGTTCCAATTGCCCACCCATTGGTCTGCTCCTGTCTCTGCCCATCCCGTCCTTGGTCCCACATTGCTTTAGACTTTGTCACTGATCTTCCTCTGTCGTCTGGTAATATGGTTGTTTTAACCGTGGTTGACCGGTTTTCCAAGGAAGCCCATTTCGTTCCTCTCCCCAAACTCCCCTTAGCCAAAGAGACAGCTGAAATCATGGTTAATCATGTTTTCTGTATTCACGATCTTCTCCATGGTTTCTGATAGGGGGCGTCAGTTTGTGTCTCATTTTTGGAAGGAGTTCTGTCGACAGATCTGGGCCTCTGTGAATCTGTCGTCCGGGTTTCATCCTCAGACCAATGGGCAATGTGAATAAGCCAACCAGGATCTTGAACAAGCTCTCTGCTGTCTGGCATCTCAGAGCCTGAGAAGGTCTTGGCCCAGAATGTGAGATGAACTAAGGCAGCCGCTGACAGACACCACACCAAGCAACCCACCTATATCTGTGGTCAGAGGGTATGGCTATCCACCAAGGACTTGCCTCTCAGGAGCTCATTTCGCAAACTAGCTCCTAAGTTCATTGGGCCCTACCAGATCACTAAGGTGCTCAGTTCGGTGAATGTTAAGCTCAAGCTCCCTTCTAGACTTGGTCGGGTACACCCTGTTTTTCATGTATCCAGGGTCAAACCTGTGGTGTTGTCTCCCCAAAATAACCCTGTTTCTGCTCCTACTACACTACGGTCCAGATACGGTCTGGAGGAGAGGTCGTGGGTGCCAAGTCGGGATGTCTTGGACCGTTCACTGATTCGGGACTTCCTCCGGGAACATGGCAGTGCTCGTCTTCCTGGGTTGCCTAGGGGCGATTCTGGGGACGGGGGTAATGTCAGGAACGTGGTCAGGTCAGCCTGATCTTGAAACAGGGTTTTGTGTTTTGTTTATTGCGATGCACATGGTTTCGGTTTTTGACCGTTTCGGTTTTTGACCACGTGCATTGGCGTCCTGTCTTTCCCCACCCCGCTTGTTACCCTTAATGTCTAATCACCCACACCTGTTCATCATCACTCTTTTCCTTTATATTCCCCTCGTGTTCCCCTTGTCTTTGTCAGATCGTTGATGTTTGTTCGATGTCTGCACCAGAGTTATCTAGTCTAGTGTTATTTGTCAAGTTTCCGCCTTGCCCAGTCTGTTTTTGTTTTTTGTTCTGAGTACCGGCTCGTTGTGATCGACGCTGCCGTATACCGGGAACCTGGTGGGCCTCGTTGGCTGGTTCCGGTGTCTCCCATCCGCTCTGATCTCTGTGAATCAGCCTCCATGTGATCTGGGTCTCCAGTTGGCCTCGTTTGCCGGTCGTGGCAGGTCATGCTGTCTTCTCTGCCCCGGTCCTTTCCCTGCTGTTGCCCCTCCATTGGATTTCTTTGGACTATTCTGTTTTGTTCTTGTCAGTGAGTGTTTTGTTAAATAAACTTCTCACTCTGCATTTGGGTCTCTCTCATATCCTGACACACAGTGCTTGTGCTGTTGGTGACGTGATAAGAAAACTGATTTGATTTAATTTTGACATGATACTAACATGAATACAATGTGATGGAAAATGTGCTTTTTAGAATGTTGTTAACATGTACAAGAATGTTATGTGTTCAGTTTCTATGTAATCTTACAGATTAGGGTTAGGGTTATTTTCCACAAATAGTATTAGTAATAATAGGCATCTGCTGTAGAACCTGCACTAGTGTTATGTCAATTAGACTTTACATAATTTATTTCTATAAATTAGTTTAATGAACTTGGTTACCTAGCTTTGCTGGTAGCCTTTAAGTAAATTCACTTTCCTAAAAATATTATTAAACTCAAGTTGAGGGTGTTCATCATCTTCATAATACGTGGTAATATGTGTGGATTTGACTGATGTGTGTATTGGGTTTTGTTTAAGAAATGTATTTTAAAAACTGTAACCCTTGTTCTTTGATGAAGGAAATGTGTCATTAGGGTTTTGCCCTTGGGAACCCAAATTACTTCTGAACAATTTAGAGCCTAATGAGAAGACCAATGAGAATTGGTGAATAAAAATTGCATGCCAGTCTCTGCTCTTGGAATAATTTAAGCATGCATTCATCCATTCATTCATTCATTTGTTCATGCATGCATTTATTCATTCATTCATTTATTCATCCAGATATATGTGAATTGCACATACAGGGATAAGCAAAGCAAGGGCTGGGTCTTACTTATTCACAGGGACCACTTGCAAGATACTGCTGGAAACTTTGAGCCAGGCCGGAGAACATAGCCAGGCCGGAGAACATAGCCAGGCCGGAGACTCAAGATAACATGAGAATTAGCCAACCTGTACTCTAACTGGTAACACAGAGCACCTGTAGGTCCCCAACTCTTCAAATGAATGAGAGTGACATGAGAAGGGCTGCCCTCAGCGACAAAGTCCGGGGACAAAATAGCTAATTTCTTTGTGTCTTATCCAGAAACCAGACATGGGGGTTCCAGAGGTATGTATGGGGGTGTCACATCCTGCCCCTCATCCAAGGAGGAGCTGTCATGAAGAGAATGAGATCCGACAACCAGGTCTGGTTGGGACAGTACAGCACAACTAGTAGAGAGTGTTCTGCAGGTCACCTGTGCAAAGAGGCTCCTTAGAGGAGGAAAAGACGGGCGAGTTGTGACATGCTAAGTGAATATACATTGTCCAATTGTCCCACTTGAGTTCATACTGTGGTTTAGCAATTTTGACACTTAGTATAGAGACCCCTAGTGTCACTATTGACACAGCTTTGAGTGAGTAACAGAAAGGAAATGTCATGGTTACGTATGTAATCTCTCCCTGATGAAGGGAAAGAGACCATTGACATCCTCAGCACAAACCTGAATAAATGGTGCACGCAATCTCCCTTTATACCTGAATATCCAGGGCAAATCCCACTTACCAATTCCTTTTGTTTTTTTTTTAAGGCCAAAACCAAAAACAAAAAAGACTTGAATTCTTGTGGATCTCTATACAATAAGAAAGAAGGCAGACACAAGGCCATTAAATAGGGAAACCAAACACGAGGAAAACAAGAGCAGACAGGTGAGAGGCATGTACTAATAATAGGCTAATTAACGAAGAGACAAGGGGGCGGGGTCAAGACTCATGACAGGAGAGCACATGGCACAAAGCAAACAAACAATGGTCATGTGCACATAGATAAGCAACACAGAGATCACAGAGGACACAGAACATGGGTTTAGATCCTGACTCCAAGATACAAAAACCATGAATAGGACTGACTCATCATGCTCTGATACAGAAACAGGGCTGTCAGGATCCTGGCAGTGGTGGAGAAATTAAAGAAACATTAAGATGCCCCTCTAAAGAGTGGAGCAAACAGTTGGGATATAAAGATCAATTAATCGAACAAAAGAAAAGGCAGAAGACAGAATAAGCAGAGTTGAAGGTACAATGCAACACAAGAGGGCACTAAGGTACCTGATTTTTCATTATATGGATGTTAAAGCAACATGCAATGAACTTGAAAATAGAATGAGATGCAACAACATACAAATCTACCAGATACCAGAATAAACTAAAAAAAAACATACGGCAGTAATTTTGAAGTAGTACTTAGAACAGACAGTTACATGGAGAGCACACATAATTTATTAACATCAAAGCTAGCAGACCAGCTCCCCTTTTCTTGGAGCGGTGAAAGATGCAATCATCAGAAAAGCTTGGAGCCAGGGTCAGATTTACTCAAGACAAAAAACTGAAAGCTTTGATGGTTCAGATGTGGAAAAAAAGTACTATGACTATGTAAATCTCAAAAGCAGTTAAGTTTAATGCAGAGGAGGTAAAAGATTGTGTAAAAGATTAATTATACTAATTATTGTAAAATGTATATATGTTTACCTGATTAAGCAGAATTAATAACAATTAATTAATGCATTCGTCCAGCGAAACATTTATAATTGTACTTAATTCTAAGAAATGTTATTTCCCGTGGCCACTAGAAAATAAACTTTTTACTGATAGACAGTGCTACTTCAGAGCATGTAACAAGATCGACAAGTTTAAGTGACGTTCGTTTGTGAGCAGTTAAACACAGACACAATCACAAGTGGATACACAGCGGTTTATTACTACACTAAGACAAACAAGACTAACTATATACAAATAATACAAGACAATAAGACAATACAAATAAAGAAAAGCAGGAAAGATAGG
>JAZGTK010003092.1:0-28598 GCA_036877625.1 Ambastaia sidthimunki | reverse complement strand
AGTTCAGTTAACATACTGAGGATGGATTGGAAGCTGGCTCACTAACTAACTACAGCACCGTGGAAACTATTTTCTCCCTGAAGAAAACAGTTTGCCAGTCGAGCTCTAACTTTATTAGGCTGATTCTGCAGAAACTACTCACATATAATTTATGTGAAAATTGACAAAACCTCATAATTTTCTTTATATTTGATGCAATTACTTTAGAATGAAAGCAATTACAATTTTTAATGTAATAATTACAAACAAGATTTACTTGCTAGTTGGGCTATTGAGCAAAGTTAACGCCAAACAGGGGAAAATGCAAAAGTCATTTTCGATTAAATAGAGGCTGTTATTGTGTTTTATCCCAAGAAACATTTCAAGATTGGCTCACAACTGACTCACAACGCAGGCGAGCAACCAGCCCAACTACACCTTAATCTGCAAATTAGTTTCAAGTCACAAACATAACAATACATCAACTCAAAATCTACAAAATGCACAAAGTCATCTGAACACTGATCACATTTTAAATCTGTCACAAATCTCCACTTTCAGCACCAAGAATAAATGAAAAAGACCAAAAGAGCTATATTTATATCTCAGCAGTTCTCCAGTGAAGACGCTTTCTGGGCCACCATTTTTTAGGCTGGAAACATCTACTAATTATAACCTGCAGAGTAAAGGTGTCAGTGTTGGGACATGAAACCGTAAGTATCCTGAAAAATTATGGCAAAACGTGTTCCGACAACTGCTTGAAGAAATGCATAAATGAGAGAGTTTTAAAAAAAAGCGGATTGGCTTTCAAAGAAAGATGTTGCAAAACACATCGACCGATGACAGACAGGTGGGGGGGATGTTCTTTCAGCCTGACTGAACAGCCGACACGCGAATAACATATCAACCACAAAGCCTTCTGAGATCACGCTTTATTTAAATTCTTCTTGCATTACAGAACAGAATTATTTAACAACCAAACCAAACGCTGAATTTGGATTTAAAGGTGCCTAAAACACCATGAATTATATATACGATCTTATTGTGTGTGAAAGTCCATCCCCCACCCGTGGAGCATCTCTTCAAACCTGTGCCCTTCCTTCTTACCCCTGCAGCAGACCAGAAACATGCTGACAGGATTCATAATGAGAGAACTCGTCTCCAACCTTGATATATTTGACTTGTGAGAGCCATTAACAGAGCCTTTGATCTAGTCTAATAGATCAGACAGTTGCTAACACACACCCACAAAAGGTTTGAGTCTATTAGAATCAAACACTATTATATTCTGTTACCATATTGGAACTTATATATCTCTGACTGCACTTATATACTGCACTTATATACTGCACTTATATACTGCACTTATATACTGCACTTATATACTGCACTTATATACTGCACTTATATACTGCACTTATATACTTCTAGATCACTTATATGGCATCTTCACAGGCAGCAAATCTGCAGTGTACCTATAAAACAGCCTTCACATCAGGACATGAGCATGCTTATCATACCCTACACTGCTGTCTAGCTAGGCAGCTCACCAAGTTTTAGAACACAACTACAATCAGAGAAACTAGCAGCCAAAACTCATTAATTCTGACAGAGTCAGATAATTGTGACAAGTCAATTTGTGAAAAGGAGTAATTTAAGTTGTTTTATAACACTACAACTCTAAAGAAAACAAAAAATATCACTTAGATAACCACACACAATGTTTATTAACTAACTGAAGCTGATTTCAATCTATTTAAATGTCCCCGTTTTGCAAATTACAAAACTAATCAAATTGTGACGCATGAGCCCAGTTACAGCTCAGCCGCTATTACAGAAATTCCCCTCAACTTTTCATCTCAGCAGTTTTAACATGCAGGAATAATTACTTTAAAAATACCTGGACAATTACAATCTGGAAAGCTCGTTAAAATAACTTCACCAAGTGCAGGTCATGTGTTCTAGTTACTGAAGTGTGAGGGCAATTTTGCAATTTGCAAATCTCATGAGATTTGACCTAAAGTGCATGAGATGTGTGAGGCCAACAAAATCAACACATCTAATACAGCGTCCAACAAGTCAACCACCCTGCTAACAATCTTAGCAAGAATGTTTTCCTAATGTTCCATTAGTTAACATTTTTAAAAAATGTTATTTTGAACGTTTTTATATATATATGATATATAACTTAAGAAATGTTCTACTAATGTTACAGCAAGAACGATGATGATAACTCTCACAGAATTTACAGAATGTACAGTTGCACTTTAGTGCAGACTGAATGTTACGGTCAAATCTACGGGTCACATTGAGAATCACAGCCTAGCACAATGCTAGCAACCTAACTGGATCTGCTGTACCAATGCATCACACACACACACAAAGCATTCAGCCACATAAATTAGATAGAAGCACCAGGTGAGGCCAAGCGCTCATTGTGTGCATGCTGCATCACAGCCAATCAGCGCTGCGTGCATGCGGCATTACAGCCAATCAGCTGCATCCGATGGAACAGGACACTGTCGGCCACTCTGCACTGTCAGACTGACTCAGACACTGTCCAATCAAGATCTTGATGCATCGAGAAGACAGAGACGGAGGACAGCGCGTGGGCATCAAACAGCTGCTCAGCAAACCTGTTCATGGCCTCTGTGTGTTCTGAGTCAGCAGATCTGAGCCTAAGAACAGCGGTTCTCAAACTACAGTGTGTAAATGAACTGCAGTTTTGACTATTTGGCTACTGGTGCGTGTTATCTCCAATAACAGATCAGCTAAACACACCCTGAACATCTGCCTAGAGTGAGTTACAAGAAATATACAAGCACAAAAATGGTTCTTTCTTCCAGATCGGTGGACAGAGCGGCTTCAGGCACGGGTGGGTGTCTGCGTGTATCATGTCTGCACTAAATAAGATGTTGCCGTCTGAGGGCGAGCGTGCTGGAGGGTGTGGTGATGGAAGAAAAGAGCAGAGGAACGGGAAAGGAGTGGAAAGCAACCAATGGAAGAGAGGAGGTGAATTCTTTGGCTTTAAATCATACTATTACAGCTGAGTGATGAGATCTGAGCCAAACCCTCTCTGAGAGAAACACCACGTGACGGGCAGAAACGACGCATCCAAAACTCCACACTGGAAAAGCCTTATTTCTGGAGTCTGGCATTGCTATATACTGCAAAAACTTACTGTGATAGTACTGTGGTACTGTCAAGTACTGTGGTAGTACCGTGGTACTCTCAGGCACTAATGCTTACCAAATTTATATACCATGGTATTCCAAAATACTGCACTCTGTAACTTTTGCCTCTCTACCGCCATCTCTGTTTGAAACATAAAATTGCAGGTTACTTTACGTACTTTTCTTTATGTATGTTTACGTCAAATGAAGCCAAACTGACATTTCCTGGGGAATCTGACCCAACAACACAAATTGTAAATGAATATTATTATAACTTACTGTTGAGAATCGGGGGAAGATAAGGAGGTTGTGTTAAACACTGATATGTCGTGTACTTCCTCAGTAACTGATTTTTGTAACTTTTTACCCCCAAAAAAGTTACAGATTGCAGCTTTAATAAATATTAAATACATATTTTGAAAAACCGTTTTACTAATGTATCATGGTGATATTGTTTTTTTCCATAATAAGTAAAAAAGCAGACTGTACTGATTCTACATTACCCTGAACCCAATCTGATTTATCACGGATGTGATTAACAACAGTGTAAATTCTCGAAGCTTTTGGAAGGTGGTGATGGTCTAATACTGCACAGTTTAATGAATGTATCATGTGGGAAAGCCTGTCAAATTTTTCCCCAAGCTGTTTCCAATCTTCTATAGGGTCAGTCGAGGGAAAAAGAATGAAAAGCATCTTTGCCAGCTGGCTGTGGATCTATTTCAGGAGTCTGCATGAATTCATGCTTTCACGGTGGAAAAAAATATTCCGAACAATACAACATGGCTCTGGGTCACCAGTCTAGACTCGGTTGGCAAAGCAAAGGACAAGAAATGAATGTGTCGTTTATGATGTGTTTCTCAGGAGGGCCGTCACATTCCAGAGGCTTCTGCATATAATTGCAGTCTGGTGTCTCTGTCCCATCATACATGTGATTCTCATTATGTTACGGTACATTGTGACGGCCTCAAGGCTCCAATTCCAATCTGTCAGAGCTAAATGTCCCTTATGAAAACTAACCATCATTTTACTACAGTTTGAACCAAACAACCAGTTACTAAAGTTAACTGTGGTAGCCACAAATTAACCATGTTTCTGCTACAGCAACTATAGTTTAACCATGGTGTTTGTAGTAAAATTATGGTTATAGAAATGGTAACCAATGCACCAAAAACGGTGGTTACTACACTTTTACTATAATAAAAGAATGGTTAATTTTTGTAAGACAGACTCCTTAACTAAACCATCAGTTTATCAAAAACTGGGTACATGTGAACTTCCCTTTAAAGAGGAAACCAGAGCAACCAACCAAATTTATTCATCTCAGTCACCTTTCTGCTAAACGGTCAGACCAGACTGCCAGCCCAGACCGGCTCTTTCTGAAATACAAATGCCATAAAAATGCGCTAGTGTGTCATAAAGCCAGACCGGGAGTCACTGCTAAAGCAAAATTCGACCTTGGTGACACAATAAAGTTCTCAGTGACTCTCTGTGGCGTATGCTGAACTGTGAATGAATGAGTGAGAGTGTGCTAATGAGCTCATGAGTGAACACCCTATGCAGTGGGCCCTTAAATAGTCAAGCCGCCACAAATAGGACAAACACAATGCAAAGCCATTTCCCTGTATGACATCATGTGTCCAGAGGCTCGGTAGTTTCCTGCCGTTGCCCTACTGAGACTCCCCACAGGAAAACGGCATTAACACACTCTTTCACACAAACGCACACACAATGACGCACAACGTGTCCATCTAGAACTACATGCTGACCCTGCCTGCGTGGTCAGGGTTGCACCTGCCCAAAACCAGGCCTGTTACTGTGATCGTCTCTGACTAGCACCATTACCCGTACACAGGCCTAGCTAAAGCTGCTTGTAGGCATGTTGGATTTGCATTTGTATTTAAATCAGATCACCAAGCAAGCTGGCACGATTGTAAACAATGACACCAAAGCAACCTGGGCCGGACACCAAAACCTAAATCTAGTCGTTTCTCACATAACTTTCTAAGACTTCTCAAGTTCTGTCACTTAAGCAAGTTAAGCCAAACTGTCTCAGAGATGGAAGGCTTAAGGTTCAATTTCACACAACAAATTAGATCATTCACAGATACGCAATGAACTCTGGCCCCATAAATCTTATTTCCCTTATCTAAGCCACTTATTTGCCCTAACTATCTACCCTAACTACCATTCCAAGATGCATGCTTCTCTACTTCAAAAAAAATGCAAAGCAGCCTAAGATTAGTTTAAATGTGGCCTATTTCAAATGCAACAATGTGCAAATGAAAGCCCACTGCATGCTACACTGTATGTAACTTGTTTCTTGGTTGAGGAACATTTTTGAAGGTGAGTCTCGCATTCCACATTCATGCACAAACCAGTCCAACGATGATGTCATCTGCACCTCTGTCCCCCCCCACCCCCCGAAAACAACTCGATGAGTTTTCAGTCCAGCAACTTTGTTATTTTAAACAGCTGGTTAATGTCACACCATCAAAACAACAGTTTATTTGCCTCTCCTGTGTCTGCTGTTTAAACACAAGTGTAGTTTACAAAACACGCAAGACATGAAACCAATCTTACCCCATTCCAGAAACTCCAAAATATTCTTCTCTCTTCTGAGGGGCGAGTTGTTGCATTCATCATAGAGACATACAAGAACATCCAGCAGGGTCTCCACGCTGAAGCACTGCCCGTTGGACTGAGATGGGCCGTCTAACATGAGCTTCTCCAGTTTCTTCAAACGCACTTCTCCAGACATGGTTTCAAACGGTGCTGTTGTCTGGTCAATATGGGAAAATGGGCAACGGTGACCGGCCGGTGACACTCCTGGGTGATATTTCCTTTACTCAAAGAAAAACCCAAAGGCTCGAGCAAAAATAACAGGCGAGCTTTTGGCGATCGATCATGGTCCTTTACGCACCAATGCGTCCGTATTAATAACCAAAATCAGCCCTTGGGTGCGTTCAGGAGAACTTGCAGCCATCGACGGTGGATTTGACGTATGTAACCTGCACGTACCTCTTATCCTTCTCCAGATATCGGGTTTTTCTTTAAAGGACGCGTTTTTATCAAATAAGTCACCGATGAAGTTTAACGCAAACCCACGAGATGTGGCGATATCGCTGGTTATCCATTATGCAGTAACAAAAGCGCATCAGCGGCACGGGATCTGCATTGCTACAAAGCCCCGTATGCCCCTCCTCTGATAGGACTGCGAAACCCTTAGCAAGCTGTTTTTCCCTTAAATTCCTCACTTCATAAACGAAGCGTGCTGTCTTTTAAGGGGACACGCCTTGAATGCAACAACTGCTCGGCGATGAGCGCTTGTCGAGGGGAGATTTGCGGCGAGGAGAAAATACGCGTCCTCCTGCATGTCGGTGGAGGACTTGCGCTCCCGGTCCCGTGTTTCTGTCTCACGGCTCGCTGCTGCTGCTGCAGGCGGAACCCGACATCATCATCATGGCGACCGTCACGGCATCTGCTGCGGAGGAATGGACGGATAACCGGAGAAATATTACAGACCAGAGCGCGTTATTTTCGTGTACAAGTGCAATAAAATGTAATAAATCTCATGCATATTAGATTTTACTTGTGCACGGTGAAGTCTTACTGCGGTCAAACAATAGCAATGCAGATAAATAAGTGATTCCACACATGTAATAAAACATTAGACACGTAAATATATTATAAAGGCAATGCGTGCAATGATGAGTCGTGTTTTCTGTGTATTGTTGAGAAGGTAACGATTGCTCTCTTAATTATGTTTATTTGTTAATGGGGTGTCGGAAATACAATAAAAAAACAGTGACTGATATTAGCACATACATCTGAGAGCAGTAACCACACTAGACAGAGATTAACACATCTATTTACACCTTACACGATGAAAGACATCTGCAATAGCAAAATATATTTTCTCATTTCGGGTATAAAGGCCTGTTCTATAAAAGTGAATTGGACATTTGTTGTTTATCATTTTAATTCCAAAATGACTATATAAACTTCGTCTGCTGTTAATGTGCATTTTTAAGAGAGGTTGAAAAATAAACTTTACTTTATTGCCACTTATAACAACAAATACCATTAGATAACTTTGTAATTCTTAAAAACAGAACATGTTCGCCCTCTAGTGCTCATGAGTACATACTGCAACCGCGGTGTGAGTATTAGATCAGCGCCATCTGTAGTTCATGTTCATTTATGCATGGCGTGTTTATTACAGAGATGCTGTTTTAAATGTTATTTTTAAATCCTACATTTAAAAACTGATTTGTTTTTTTAATTAGCTGTGAGAAGGGAAACGATACAAGATATTCGATTACAAGCCCAAACTTTCAATAATAAATAATATTCATTTGCAAGCTGTTTTGAGGTTTAGTTTTTTATAGTGATAAAACATTTGTCAGGTCAAATAATAATGTCAAATATTTTGTCATATCTCAGCTGTGCAAGAGTTTGACATTTGAAAGCATGAGCTCGGTGTTTATTCATAAACACGTTTATATGAATACGAATCCGCCACATTAGGCCTAATAAGGTGCAAATCGTGTCTTTCATGTCAAACATTTGATGTGAAACTCCGACAGGATGTTGAGCAGGAAGTTAACGTTCAATTATTTCTGCTGAGCCTCAGATTTACTCATGCAATAAACATCACTGCACGTTTATTTCTAAAGCACCATTTACAAACAGACAATCCTGACCAAAGTGCTGTACAGTGTGACATCATACTGACAACACATCATTTAACATAAATAAAAAGCCACGAGGTTGTAAGAACGTTTTCCTAATGTTTCCTTTAAGTAACAGAAACGTTAAACGTGTTATTTTGAAAGCGTTGCTAAAACGTTCCACTAACAGCTTAAGAATAAAGTTATTGATGTATGTGATATATAACGTTAAAAGCGTTCAACTGACCTTACTGCAAGAACGTCTGTGATAACTTCGAAAGACCTTTAGAGAACGCTAGCCAACGCTCTGAGAACGTTCTCTGTTAGCTGATTAAAAACAGCAATTAAAACACACCTCGACTGTCTTGATTCGTAAGCCAAAGTAAAAAAAAATATCTCTATATATTTTAGAGTTATAAATAATGTGCGTTTTCCCAGCTGTGGCTGTGATGAGTGACAGATTGAGAGGCGGCGGTATTTACTCTCATTATCTGTATGATGTGTGTTGTTTTATTAAACTGATGCTGGTTGAATGGGTGGCTAGTAAACAGGTGTTAATTAGCGCGTGTTGTTGAGCTGCGTTCATCTCAAGCCTTTGATTGAGAGCAGAACGCTTACACCGACCAAAGGGAAGGACAGAAGACCTGACAGAAATCACACGAGGGTTCTGGACCTGAATTTACTGACGCTGAGATCTTGTGTATTGTACAAAACTGCCGATCAGGGGGTCATGGAGGTCCTTAGACTATTCTTGTGTCTAAGTACATCTAGCTAAAATATACAAACAGGAACAAAAGATTTCAAATATACAGAACATAAAGGCAATATTGTCTTCAGAACATCCTACAGCCCATATACCATTTCCATTTTAGTCTAAGTTTATAAATAAGTAAATGAGTTTATAATTTCTCATTTCATGCAGATGAAATAAAAAGAATTTCAAAACCAGTTTGAAAAAATGGAGTAACTGGAGTGCTTTGTTGTTTATCACACCTGTATCCAGGGTTAAATATAAACAGATAAACACATGAGTAATCTTGTGGCAGATATGGTAATACTTCCCTGGGCTCAAACAGTGAGCTCTTTTGTCTAATTCTGCATTTGTATTGCATTAATTTGCCTCCATCTCCAGCCAGTCATTTGTCATCTGTTCTTCCTGTGAGCTGCTTTAGTCTGTCTGACATCTCAGAGCAAACAGAGGGGCCAATACACATACTAAGACACTGGCCCTTCAGTGCCACCAGCCCCTCTTCTAATGTTAGTGTGACCAAACAAGGCCCAGCAAATCTGCCAATAGAATCAGATAATCACCAACCTGTGAGAAACCTGCAATCCACATCCACACCACAAGCCTGGATTAAACAGTCTGTTTGCCTAATAATTTTAATCTGTGCATCACATAGAAGGATGGTGGTCTTGGAATAAACATCTAATCCACCCACCCAATGATGGTGGGCCCAATGAATGGCTTTTAAACAGACTATAAAGTCCATTCTGACAGACTCAGCCTAGACTAGGAATGTTTTACAATGTCCAGGGAAATGTACACATGAGGAACAAGAAGTCTACGTCAACATGAACATGCAAGATGGATAAGAGTGCATCTGAAGTTCAGTGCGTCTGGTGGGTCATCTGTAAGAGCAGACAACACGTGACCACTCGACAATACAGAGAAAATTAAACACGAGTAAAGCAGGTAGTTAAAAACAGATGCATATTTCCCATAATGCCAAGCAGTCTTGTGATATTGTTTTGGCAGATTATGTGTTTTTATAGAGACAAATAAAAAATTAAATGTGACAATTCTGTACATTTGCCTCACATTCATTGTTTAATCTTAAAAGATTTCTTGACTGACAGAAAAAAAAAATTTTACTAATACTTCTGGAGGGCACTGTAATACCTTCACATAATCAAATTTAAAAAGTTGTTTTAAGTTATAACTCCACATAACCAACTAATTATATTTTTATATTATATATTATTTTTCTATTGGCTTTAAGGACAAACATGTTTCTGTGTGCTTGGTTTGTTGAAATTTAACACGTGGTCCTATATTAATTTAATGCTTGCATGTCCAATTCATAATTTGCACGAATTCACAGTTTAGTTTGAAGTTATACCTTAATTTCTCTGATGAAACGTTGCTTTTATGTATGTCAGTCTCCTCCCCTTTGTTAAGTGTGAACAACTGGGGGTCCCGCGGGTGCATATAAGAAAGGGCCGCTGTCAAAGCAGAGCTATCTCAGCCAGAGAACCGGACAGCTTCACAAACCCTCCTGCGCCTGAAGATGTCCTCCATCCGTGCCGTTTGCCTTCTTTACGCAGCACTTTGCGCCACGGCGATGGGTTTCACCCATGAAGATATGAAAGACGCCATGCTGAAGAAACTGGGACTCAGTGAGGTTCCGAGGATCCACAAGAGGGATCTGGAGAACCTCGTCATTCCAACGCACATTAAGAACAAATATATTTCCATGTTGAACCTGCATCACGCAAGGAAACGCCGCTCTCTGCCGAGTTTAGCAGGAATCCTGAGGGGAATTCCTGGAAATGCAGGTAAGATAACTTGTAAAATTAAGGAATGGTGTTCAGATTTAACCAAACCAAGAACCATCAGAATGATATTAAATACTATTTGTTTTTATACAAGTGTATAATTCCACAGTGCAAACTTGCAAACCAATTTTTGAATACATTGTTTTATTTGCAGATATCTCTGGTGAGTTTGTATATTCTGACACCACACGTCAACATGTGGTCTTCGAGATGAAATCTCGGATCCCGGAGAACAGTGAAGTGACCATGGCTGAGCTAAAACTCTTCAAGAAAGCCCCACACAAGCGCTCCGTGCCAGAGAGAAAAGGCCACCGACCGGTCAACAACGCCCGGGTCAGCATCTACTGGGTGGAACTTATGGAAGACGGGTCAAACCGAACTTCACTGGTGGACTCCAGGTAGGCAGAGACGACCACAGACGGTCGGTCTTTTTTCCTCGTGATGTTAATTCCGCTATTGATGGGCGTTAAGGAGCATGCATACTAATGTCTTACCCATCACCTACTCAGATTGATTCCCATTCACGAAACGGGATGGAAAAGCTTTGATGTCACCCAGGCGGTGCACTACTGGTCTAGGAGCCGTATGGAGAGGCCCATGCACCTGGAGGTGTGGATCGAGGGCGAGAGACCCGGCAGTTACGCGGCAGAGATGGCCAAGTGTGTCCACTTCACAACTCAAGACCCGAATGACAACACGCTGGGAAAACCCGAGCTTGTTCTTTACACCCTCAACCTGGACGAGTTTGGGTAAGCGCGGCTGTTTGGTGCATTTTGGTCACACCGATCATATAAAATTACATAAGGAAACACCTTATGAGCACAAATTCAATACTTTTGTATTGTTTTACTCGTGTAGCTTTGACACTATAATATAAAGTGTTACATAATTTATTCAATAATTAAAAACTGCATATTGCTGTTGCATTTTTGAATACCTATACATTTTATAGCATTTCTGTCACTGTGCATGCATAAGAAACTGTTTTCTGTAGGACATTTTATAATGCAATGCAATGTCTAAAACAGGTGTTTTATATAATAAAGGCATTGGTTAATAATTATCATTCTTCGCGCTGCAGGTCCAGTGGAGACTGTGAAAACAACAAAGATAACGGAATGTGCTGCAGGGAAAAATACTTCATTAATTTCCGAGCCCTCACCTGGACTCAGTACTGGATCATCGAGCCTTCCGGGTATCAGGCGTTCAGGTGCACCGGCGGATGCCGGCAGCCCAGGCGGAACTACGGCTACGGGGAGAGAAAGTGCGCGGTGGTGGAGAGCGCGCCGCTGCCCATGATGTATTTGGTGAAGAAGGGCGATTACACCGAGATTGAAGTGGCTGAGTTCCCAAACATGATAGTTGAAAAGTGTGGATGCGCAATGGACAATGTTTCAGTTGTATGAATGCGCCATTGTGCCATCGACCGGTCTTCATGACGCACTATATACCGCCATAAGTTATACGCGAACAAGGGTGATGGCAACTGGACCCTTAAGATACCTCAAGCACTTTGTATAAATTTGTAAATATTCATATCTTGATATGCATTTATTTTTGCATTTGTATATGACGCCGCATGAAGTGCTCAGATTAAAATGTAGATGTTTTATTTTGATCAGAATGGGTTTGTTGTATATTTCACTACGACCGAATATAAATTAAACTATTTTCGTTGAGATCTTCTGTATTGATGTGGTCATGTTTGCGTTGGTTAACTGAAGACCTGTGTTGCATATTGCAGTGTTTGCGCTTGGCCACGTGCAGAGCAGACGCAAATACAACTGTGTTATTCCTCTACATACAAACAAACAAACCTGTTTATTCAATAGAGCAATTCCTGCGAAAACTGGTTACCATGAGATTTAAATGACAAAATGAAGTCAGAAACGGCATAATTCATCTCATCCATCAGGTTTATTACATTATTTAATGCTACATTTTTACATTATTAAATAATGTAACATTCATTTTGTTGGAAAAACCAATGTCAAAACACAAGCGTCATAAACCGAACCGCCTGCCATCTCTAGAACATAAATCACACAAGTTTTAGTATAAGAAAGTTTTCATCCGTACAGTAAAACAGTATCACAATGTCTCTCATGCCATGCAGTTTGATTCAAACCATTTCCATCAGCTGAGCTCTCTTAATCCACAGAAAAACATTTTAAACAGCTTGCAAATCAACAAAATATTTCATTACATCATGAGCAATATCATTTTGAGTAAAAAATAGCTGCCCTTCTTTTTGAGTTTTGCCACTTTATAAGAAATAAATTCAGTCAAAATAGTCGCGGGTCTGTCGTCATGTAAACGTACAGGGCGTCTTATGTGTTTGTGGTGCATGATACACATTTATAATGGGGTATTTTGCAGACTGAAATTTGAAAATGAATCAAAGACGCAGATGGGTGTTTATTATATAAAACACTTGCAATGTATTTGAATATTATAATAAAAACGGCTCGCATGTGTGCTGGATGTTAGATTAAAAATGTCAAGGTCACTATCCACACAATCTTCAGCAACATGTCTTGCAGTAAAATGGTTTTAAGATTGTTCTGACATTAATATTATGTAATTCACATGTGAAGCAGAGATTGGTTTAGTAGGCTGTTAAATACAGAGTAATATGGTGGTTAACCTAACAGATGAATCGCTGAGTCAAGATTTTGTAAAGATTTCATGCAAAGGAACAAAAGTCAGTTGAATTACATCAATACCTGTTTACACTGAAATATTTACAGGAAGCCGATTTAAGACTTGTAGCTATTTAAATGTTACCATGAACAGTTATAATGCTATCAGAGGTTCTGATGATACTGTTATTAATTTGCTAAAGTAGCTAATGCCCAGAGTTTTTTTGCATGTTAGGTTAATAATGAATTAGTTAGGCTTTCAATTCTTTACAAATTAAAACCTTTTACCAAGCAGAAGTCAAAAGCTTTTAAGTATGTAAAATTAATCAGGTTATTAAAATTTTGTGACTTCTTTTGTTTTGTTTTTTAGAAAATACAAAGAGCAGAAAACTACTTTAAGCTTTTTTATTAAGTTTTTGAAACCATTATAAAGTCATACTTGGACTAAAAAAAGTTAATTTTTTTCTGTATGACAGGAAGACAATTAAAAGAGCTGAAATCTGACTGATGTTCAAAGGCTCTTATGCCCTTGATACAGACTGTTAAAAGTATCAGTCAAAAGCCACAGAAGTTGTAGAAAAGCAAGCACATCATTTATTGCAAACCTATGAAGTTTACTTTTTACAGGTTGTGCTAACAAACAAATAATCTTGCATCTGTAAAAAGTAAATACAGAACAACAACATAATCACACCTTCACTGACAGGACTGAGTTACTGAGTAAATATGGATATAATTCTTGACAAGTTTCTAACACGATTGTGGGTTCTATGGAGTTCTCAAACACTACAATTCTTACACAAAAAAACTTGAAAAATAATAATTTACATTTACTTAAAAAAACATTTTAAAGAATAAAATGCACAACCCGGAAATTCAAAGCATCCCACTAACACGACAAATGCTGTAATTCCTGATTTAACAATTTCAAAGATGTAGATATAAAACAAAAGGGGAGAAAACACAATTCACAAAACTCTGAGCGAGTGAAACATGACACATCTATGGAGGACAGAATGTTCACTTCAGAGATGGAATGTGTTTGTCACTTGCTTCTCTTATTTAAAAAATGGACTTCTGTTTTAAAAATAAAATAAAAGTGGAGGGTTATTTTGTGGCTGTTCATCTCACCACATCAGCAGCCATCAGTCTTTCATACAAAAGCCCATTCAGTAATATCCTGGAAAATACTGTTGATTCCACGGTTTCTGGTTCCAGAACTAAAGAGTAAAAGAAAGTTTCATCAATTAGATCTCGTGCTTTTGATGGATGTCACATTGAAATCTATTCAAGCCCAGTTTTTTCTAAAAAGTGATCAAACTGCAGCTCTCTTCACGACAAACAACGCAGCTTAAAAATGTAACTCACCCCCTGCTGCCAACTCTGGTTGAAGGATTGTGCATAAGATCCATTTTTGTTGCCGAAACCACCACGGTTCTGCTGGTTGCCTCCTCTGCCACGATATTTCTATAAATGTAATAATAAATCAGCAAACAGGACTCCATGAATTCAAATGAAATGCTAATGTCCAATCAAACTGTGGATTGTAAGTAATGCTGAGTTTATATGTATTATATCATTGTTTTTTTTGTAAATATAAAGTTTTGTAAGTTTATATATATACCAACTATATTATATATATATATATATATTCCATACTACAATATTGTTTATATTTACTATAAAACCANCCAACTATATATATATATATATATATATATTCCATACTACAATATTGTTTATATTTACTATAAAACCACACACACACAACCTAACCAACCTGCTGGAAGTTTCCTCTGTTGTTAGGTCCCCCCTGTCCACCAGAGCGATTCATGTTGCCCCTGTTTGCAGGACCTCCACGTGGCATTCCTCCACCTCTGTTGTTCATGTTGCCCCGATAGCCACCCCTCTGATTCATTCCACGGTTGGGCATTCCACCCCCTCTGTTGAAGTTGCCCCGGTTATGAAAGCCACCTCTGAAGGCAGGCGGTGGGGGCAAGAAGCCGCGCGGGGGGCGGTTAAACCCACCACGTGGTGCTGGCACTGGAAGCAGCAGATACATGCATGTTTAAGACCTAAACACAGTTTTAATCTTCTTGCATGCCCATCATTTTAAGATGAACTATCCCTTTAAGAACAAATACAAAGGATGTTTATTGGTCCCAAAAAGGTCTCTTACTTCCTCTGAAGTTTCCACGGTTGGGGAATCCACCTCGACCCCCGCGAGGTCCTGGACCACCCCCCCGAACGAACTGGTTCCTGGGCGTTTTGCCTCGTCCACCGATCTTTTTTGGGGTCAAGGTGCCCTGGTTGACTTTCTTCTCTGGCGGCAATGCACTTTTACTCTCTTCCTTGTACTGCTCTAACAGTTTGGTGGCCTCCTCCTTCTGTAGCTCCACATAGGTGACCTCTGAGAAGCAGTCACCAACTTCTGGTAATGTGTAGATGCCTGTGTAGAGAAGAAAGGCTGTATTTGTCTCCCTGTTGATTTTATTTTTCATTAAAAAGAACCACAGTTTTGGGGTTCCAACAGCCATATAATTGACGATTTATCTTACCCTTCATTTTTAAAACGGCATGCTCAGGAACGTCTTTGCCATCTGTTTCTGCTTTCTTCTGTGCCCTCTCCTTGTACACATCATCTGTGGGCAAGACCACCACAGCTTTGCGCTGAAAGCCAGCAAAAAGACACATCTTCCTTCTCTGGGCTGGTGCGGAGACATTCGTCTGGTCCAGGATGTAGTTCCTCTTTTTACGGGCAGCGATTTCAATGAACTTGCCCAGGAACAGAGGAGCACGCTGAGAAATTGCAGAGAGCTTCGTTGTGTCTTTGTTTTGCCTCTTCATGCTGCCAATCTAAAACACCACGAGGAAATTTAGATACGAGAACATGCCAGAAATTGAGAGGAGTTGAAAGAACGGTTCTCACCATCATCTTCTCCAATATGGTGTTGGTACCAAGGATGTTGTATTTCCCAGGGTTCTCCTCAACGCGTTTCTTCACCCACGCTGTCTTTCCTGATCCAGGGAGGCCGACCATGACGATCACCTAGAACCCAACATGGTGATCACAAATATGGAATTATTTACAGTCCGGAAGCCAAATTTTCATGTCATCAGAATTCCAACACTTCATGAATGTTTACAAGCACATACCTCACAATCTTTCTTGGTCTCAGGTCCTTTGGGTCCTCGGACCCGAACATCCACAGGTATTTGCTGCAGAAAGGTGAAACCCTCCACCTGAGGAAAGAACGGGGTCTCCCTCTGACCGAAATTAAACTCCACAGCACAGTTGTGGCAAAGAACATGGGGGAACAGAGTTTTCCCACCCAGCGATTCCTTATCGATCTTAAAAGCCACACCGAGGTCCTTGCCGTTTTTGGAATATGAAATCTCCACTTCAGGTGCTTCAAAATTCTAGAAAAAAAGTGATTTTATACATGAATCAAATCTTAAAGCTGCAATTTGTAACTACTGCCTCTCTACCACCATGTCTGTATAAAACAAAACTGCAGGCGAGTTATTATCCTAACACGGCTTACAAGCTTAAAGTCTAAACAACTGTCTGCAGTACCCAGACATGTGATATAATAGACGGATCTTATCTCCGTTTACAGATGGACATTTCAGGGGAAATCTGACCCGACAGGCCAAATTATAAATCATTATTATAAACTTCCCACTGGGTAAATTAAGGAGATTGTGTTAAATATTAAATCCATCATGCACTTGCTCAATAATAGATTTTTGCTTATTTTTAGCAGCTTTAATGACTGTGTTATGTGATCTTACAATGTAGCAGCCGATGACATCATTTTCTTCAAAATTCTCCCCGTAGTCTTCAGTCACACAGTTTGTGGTTTTCTTTCCTTTCCCAGAATAAGCGTAGGAATGTTCTTCCTCTCCTACAGTAGCAATACCAGCCACACGCATTCGATATATTACATATGGCCGTTGCATCAATTCTGTTGCAATACATGCATCATGCAGATTGTTACTGTAAACACCATTCAAACTCTGCTTACCGATTAAAAGCGTTCCATTGGCCAGAGACCAGCCGATCAGGACATCGTGGACATCCATGTTTTTGTTGTTAACATGCTTGACCGGAATTTTCTCCATTATCTGTGAGTGCCGAACACACAAGACATTGATATGCTACTGATTCCCAATTCATCCCATGTTCACTGATCAAGTTCATGAAATGATGTCGTAGTCACCTTCATTTCGAAGCAAGCTTTGCCCTGGTTTATACCATAGGAGGCACGACCACCTGCCCAAAGGTAAGCAAAACTCTCCATGGTAAGAGGGGAGGCGCTGTAGCGGTCGCGGGAGACTTTGAAATGAAGATCACAATCGTCTAAAAAGACAAACAACAAATAAACCAAATTAGCTCAACAACTGAAAATACAGTTATGCGTGTCTGTGAGCATGTTAAGTTTAAGCGTTGAATAAATGCACTTAAAATCCATCACTAACAGGGATCCAGGCAGACCAGAGTGTCATCAAACTCCTCGTCTTCTTCCTCCAGAGGTGGCAGAGGAGACTTGGCCCTGAAATACAGTCAATAAACCATCAATACAGAGAGGAGAAAAGACTGAGACGACCTGACATGCTCCTCATCAGTGGGCTCACATTAATCTACTTCAGCTGCTCATCTCACACTGCTTTGTGAATTCACATTTATGGATGCAAAATTACTGTCATTGCTTACCAGTTCAGCTCACGTGAAACCTGAAACGATCTTAAAATAAGTGAAGTAACAGGCTGTTATGGTTTAGTCTGCAGAGAAGGTGTTGCTTTCTCCTTTGTACTAAGTAAAGATCTGCAGATTGCTATGGTTACTTATAATATCAAACTTATATTAACCATGCAGATCTGTTTGTGAAGATCTTATGAAACTCAAGACCACAGGTAACAGTTTGCCCTTTTAATTAGGGCAAAACAGACTCCACAACTGGTAATATTTCAGTTAGACTTAAACACATACATTCACTTTTGGCACAACCTAAATTTTAAACAGCTTTTTAAAGTGAAAACCAGATGTGGATTTTTATTGTCATGATCTAGGAACAATGATTTAAAACTCATTTTGCTGGTAATCAGCAAATCAGTTCACGTTGTATTTATAACAAAATCTTTCAGTAAACCAAGAGGTGCCATTTGTGGCTTAAGTATTTTTTGGTTTGTTGAATGACAGTGTGCGTTTACAGTAATAAACACATTTAATACTCTTCATGCTTTAGTCCTTCAAATTTCACTTATTTTTGCTCCACATCTTTAAAGAACAGAGCAGGAAGGTCACACCATGCATGAGACACGGGCACTATGAACAAATGCACAATATTCTTAATGAATATATTCATTATACAACTGACTTTTAAACAGTACACACCAAAAGTAATCTTATTTTCTTATTGCAAACATCCTTAAACGATCATGTTTATATATGGTTCTCTGCAAATGTTTGGTTGTACTTACCCATTTACCAGGAATTGTCCAAAAGAAGTTATTACAGTTCTTTAACACCCCCCCAAATTAAATTACATAGAAATAGAAAGAAAAATAGCCACACATCGTTATTCCTCATATAAACATAATTTTCAATATTAGAACATACAAAAGACCACAAAACCAGAAGGAAAAATAATCAATAATAAAATAAATTACAATGAACGATATAGTAAAAATAACCTGGTACAATGACGACGATTGACAAAACAAACCCGACCACCCGCCCCACCACATTAGCACAGGTCAACACTTCCGCCCCAGGTCATTGCGTCAGCACGCACTGTACGTCACCGCCCCTCCCCCGCCCTGACAGAAACCGCATTACGTCACTCCTTTGTTCGCTGTCTGAATCGCCACGCGCAAATTTTCAGCCTGACAATAATGTGTGTGTTTGTATACATCAAATAAAAATATATCTTTTCCACCTGAGCACTCTTAAATGTTGCAAATAGTTAATATCTCTTCACTAAATCATTTGTGTAGAAGGTGTTTTGTATTAGCCAGGAATGACCCTCAACAAATCATTTCACTTTATTAATGAGGTAGATGAGGGTTGTATTGGTTTAGGTAAGGTATTGGCGCTTAAAGCCAATAGATGTTTATTATAAGTGGCACTTCGGGGATAATGAAGGCCGTTTTTCCATCCTTACCGGCTGTATTTGCTTTCTTCAATAAATTCAAAGTAGCCCCTTCCATGTTCCTCCCGGCGTCTCTTAACACCCTTCTTATTCTTCTGATCAGCACTGATGTCTTTGTCCGCATCCCCTTTGAAAATAAAACAAACAGCAATGAAATGCCCGGACGTGTTGGACCCTGGGTTTAAGGGTGGCCCACACGACTAGGTGTGCTCGGACTCTTATAGAGTTACAATATAAACCGACCACCTCTGATCAGACAGAATAGTTTGCTTAGTTATATCATTATGACATTCATAATCCATATGGCTACAAGCTCTGGTCCAGTTATATAAACCAGATCAGACAACACGTGTGATGTTTGAAAATAACTGGTGTGGTGGTACATTTACTGGACATTGTGTTTCTCTAAATGATGCACTTAGAACCAAACTTTAAAAAGAGTGGTTTGTATATTTAAATTATCGCAGCTGGCTAACCCGACAACTTACATCTTACACAAATCAATGACGAGCAGCAACAAAACTAAGTAGATGATAAAGACAAAACACAGCTCGTTTATTTTACTCCTTACGTTTTATAAGAAATCTCCCACCATCTGTACAGCAATCCTAACTGTGTTAATCGCTAACAAAGTCCTAAATTCATTGCAATCCCTGGACGTTTATACCGACTTTATTCCTCGAATTTCTGCAGAGCAACTCCGGAGTTAACGCGAGCCACGAGGAAATCTCGCGAGAATACGAGCTAGTTACACACTGGACAAACCGCTAAAATAAAACGCAACATTCATTAACTTTTAAACTACGGCGACTAGTATTGAACATTTACTTTTTATACCCAGTTAGTATAGATAGTATAGGAACGAACTGCAGACGACAGAAAGCTCGCGCGGCATTAATTACAGTCAGTTTGCTAACATAGCAAAGCAGGACGAAGAAAAAACAACAACAAAAACTGGACATCGCAAACACGAGCTACAAAATCTCAAAGGACCAACAAAGTAACGCGCAAACCGGATTTAACACGCTAACTATCCCGCCCTTTCAAAACAATAGCCACCGGCTAACCGCTAGCCAGCTATGCTAAGCGATGACCTACCGGCTTCAAAGCGCGTGCGATTCAGAAAGCGACTTCCGACGCCGAACTCACCCTCTGCTGGATGACTTTCTGGCTCACCGTCTTCATCAATTTTGTCTAGGATGTCATCGTCGTCCTCCTCTTCATCAAATTCTTTGTCCATTTCCACCCCGGCATCCACATCTTCCTCCTCGCCCATCTCGTCGTCCTGGCCGAGCTCCTCGCCTGCTACAGCCGCATCACCCTCGTCTCCATTTTGCTCCTCGGCCTCCATGCTTTCACCCTCCGCGTCCGGTGCTTCTTCGCTCATATCTTCGTGTTGTTCCGCGGCAAGATCGTTTCCGTCAGCTTCGTTTTCTTCTGCTGCCGTTTCTTCCTCCTCCGATCCGGCCAGGGCCTCTGCATCGATCGCGGCCTGCAGGCGCTCCATCAGCTCGGCCTTCAGTCCCTTGTCGGAGAGCTGGCGCTTTTTGAGCTCCTCTTTTAGCTCGTTCACTTTGAGCTTTTTTACGTTGATTTCACTCATGTTGTCGCGTTAGTGTAGATGAACTCGTTAAATAAAACCCAAAAGACTCGTGGAAATATTGCACGACACAGAGAACCAGCACACAGCCGCGGTAATTCTGCGTCCGTCCACCGGCAAAACAACTCTATAGCGCCGTCGGTGCTCGACCCCTCCCCAGCGCAACTGAGAGATCATGGGCGTGTTCTACCGTAATGATCTTTGCAGATGACTCTGTTCGTATAGGACTAAACAAAGCAGTACCGAACAGACACGCTTTTCATTTAGGCTCATGGCACTGTTAAAAATAAAGGCCCTAAAGGGTTCTTGCTGCAGTGCCACAAAAGAACCATTTTTGGTTCCCCAAAGAACCTTTCGAATAAAGGATTCAACGAACCATTTCTTTCTTACCTTTTATAAATTGCAGAACATTTATTCAGTACAAAAACCTTTTGGGCAACAGAAAGGATCTGTTAAAGGTTCTTTAAGGAACCATAGCCTATAGAACCCGAACCTTTATTTGTATTCTTTATTAGCACAATAATGTACATTGAATTAGATTAAATCAGCATTGTATGTATGAACATGTCTTCATACATGATTCATTTATGAATTGTGTATTTGTCATATTGGAGCATGCACATTCATAACTAAAATAAGCTTTGATTTAATAAATCAGGGGTGCGTTTCTTTTAGTGCTTGATATGAGCCTCCCAGTGTTTATCTCTTACCTGAATAACAGGTTCCTGTATGCTAAGAATAACCTTCAAGTATTTAAGTGTTGCTACATAAAGTTATAAGCAACATGTCTCATGCTTTCGTTGGTGGTGGTTTAAATCGACATCTTACAATGTTTATGTATTTTAACAGTAATGTTCTCATGTTCCTTATAGTGTAAGAATATACAATATTTTAAAGCTATGCATTTCATCCGTTTTCATGCTTTCTAATATCCTTCCTTAATATTAACATGCCATTTACAACACTTGTGTTTTCCGTTTTGTACAGCATGGACTGGAGCTGGCACAAGCTTCACATGGGTTGTGCAAAACCTCATAATCCCTGTTAACCCAGCATGACTTGACAATGTTCCAAAGAGCATCTTATGTACCTCATTGGAAGTACAATATGATTTTTGGCATAAAGGAGTTAATGTTAAATGTCTCTAACTGGTTTACTTGATGAGTGACCTAACAGTCTAGAATCTTTAATTATTTATGCAAAATAGCATTTATTCAAATACTCATTTGAACATTTTTTTAGTTTGAAATCATTTATCAAAATAACATTTCCATAATATTTTCCCCAAACGTTCACCCAGCCTTGACTACAACTACAAATGAATTAAAACAGCCGTTTTTCCAATGTTTAATTGTCTCGCATCAACCATCGTTTGCGTATGACGCTTAAATGTTGGTCGATAGGTGGCGCTACCTCATGATCAATCTCATATTACGGTAACCACAGCCGTGTTTGTGATCTCTATTCCTTAGAGCAATGGCAAGTGGGTGGTACTGTAACAGAGAACAAAAAAGATGAAGACATAATAGCCTACAGCAACAAGCCAAGGATAAATATAAAGCATTTATCCATCACCATACAAGCACTTTTTCTAAGGAATAAACTTGCAACTGGCACTCAAAACAACGGTAACTTGAAGAAAAGGTCGCGTGGTATAATCTTAACAAATGCATATATTTTTTTTGGTTAAAAAGAAGTCAAAGATTCACTCCTCATCGGATTACCAAGTTCTCCAAGAACAACAAAAAACATCAAGGCGAGTTGCACGAATTCACTGAATGTGAGTTGCATGAAATCACCGCACGTGACAGGAGAAAATCTTGCTTTTACGAGAGAAGTTTTTGCAGCTTTCGTGCCACAACAGACTTTTTTATGGATCGCATGGAAAATCGTGGAGCAGGTGGTGAGAGAGATTCACTCAGATGTCTTTGCGCTACGATATGAAAAATCACTCACGCCAGATCTCTGAAACAACAGGCAGTCAGCGGTGCACGGTGAGTAAGCGATGAGATACTAATATTGCTATTGATTTGAACATAAGCAAAATTCATGTTTTTATAGATCTGCTATATTTCATTATAATTAAATAATAACCTACATCATTCCGTTTAAAATACTTTGGGGTGATCCATAACGAATAACATTGCCTTGTTTGAATATGATCATAGTTCAGGTTGTATAAAAGGTTTCATTTGTGTTTCTGTCTTATTAAAGATGACAAATGTTCAGATGAGCCCCCTGTTCAAAAGTCATGCAGTTCATAAAGAGCGTCCTACCCCAGAAGGCGCTGGATCTTCAGTGTGTGATTCGCATGCAGGACCCTGGACAGGGTTCGTC
This sequence comes from Ambastaia sidthimunki, assembly GCA_036877625.1. Lineage (NCBI taxonomy): Eukaryota > Metazoa > Chordata > Actinopteri > Cypriniformes > Botiidae > Ambastaia > Ambastaia sidthimunki. Next base: position 5,483 of record JAZGTK010003092.1, on the reverse strand, counting down.
CCTTCCACGCCGGGCTCACTTCCCCTCGGTCACTCTCTCCTGCGGTCAAAATGGTCCAAGGAATCGTTAAATGGATGCCACGAATACAACTCCATCAGGTCCATGGGGACCATAAGACACACGGGACATCTATGCAAAAAGTGCGTCTCTTATTTCAACGTCTTCAAAGGGGAAGCGTTAAAACAGATCATTGACGGAAACCTGTCTACCAAAGTAAGGGAATTGATTTTAATGGCTTTCAAAACTTAAAGGAAACAAATAAATATTGTGCTTCTAACTGTATCTAAACCCTGACAAATTCAGATGTCGTGGGTATTGTGTTTAGGGCGGCATATGCGTCCACCGTGTCTGCTATACAGTCTATCTCATATTTCAATTAAATATGGACCGCATGTTTTTTCCTCTTCCCCTGAAACGAGTTTAAATCGATTAGCTTTTGCAATTGGTCTGTGATTCATGTGTCATTCGTTCAGCCTTCATTACACTGAGATATGGAGCATCATGAAAACTCTGTTTCTGCTGAGGAAAACATTAAAATAAATCAAAATATAATGTAATCAGTTCAGACAGAGACACATTTGTGGCCGGCGTGTGTTTTAGTATTTGGTGGTAGAGAGAAATAGGATTTGTGGACCACCTTTTTCTTAGTAAACCCATCATATTGATAAGATTTCTGGCCTTTTTCAATAAAATGAAGATGGTTTAGACAATTTAGACAAAATACCCTGTAAAGTACCAGCAGACCACCAACAGGGGGATAAGATAAAACATGTTAAGGTTAACAAACTTGACTAACCAATTTGGATACCCCTGTTATTATTTTCTATACGCAATGTGCAATTATTTTTACACTTTCTGAGTTTCTAGGTACCCAGCTAACAATTTTAGGTTGTAAGTACATTTCTGTAATGTTCCCATTAAGTAACAAAAACGTTAATTTCATTCTGTCCAGTTTTCAGACGCAATATTGCTTTGTTAAAAGAACGTTATTCAATTATTTTAAATTCTGTAACATTCTGTAACGTTCTACTAATGTTACTACAAGAACTTTTTGATAACTTTGAGAGAACTTTTAGAGGACGTTAGTCAACGTTTTGAGAACAATCCCTGTTAGCGGGTATATTTCAGTTATGAAAGAGTTAACAATCAGCAACAATGTTCTTCTCTACTCCTCAGGATCCCAAACTCCCCATTCATCTTTATGAGAGCATGAAGACACCTGCTAGTGCTGCAGAAGCCTGGAGCACCGTGGACGGACGCTGCAGTGTCTGCTCCACTCACTTCAGCCAGCTAAAACAGGAGGCCATCCGCACCATCCTCACCCAGGACCGGGCCATATGGACCGCTTCTTCCACTGCCAAGATCTCATCCACGAGCCTAGACTCAGGCTCCCAAACGCTCCCCAGAACCTCAAGCCACCGATCTGCTGTGTCAAAACCCCATCAGAGACCCAGCAATGCAGAACCGGAGAGCTGGATTAGAGGACGTCAACATTTGGAGGCCCAGCCGTCAGTGTCCTCATGCAATGGAATTAATTCAGTCTCTCGAAAGGTAAGATGCTTTGATAAGACATTTTAAAAAAAATTTCCCCAACTAGTTAGGTTGTAAGAACATTTCCTTAACATTTCCATTAAATAACAAAAATGTTACGAATGTTATTGAAAGGAAATTCCAATTTTTTAGATGTATTAACATTATTGCTTGGTTAAAGTAACATTATTCAATTTTTTTTTCAAACCTAGTAACAAGATAAGAATAATGTTTTTGATATATATTATGATGTCAGAAAAGTGTTCTACTACTGTTTTTGCAAGAACGTTTTTGATAACTTTGAAAGAACTTTGAGAAAGCTTTTAAAGAAAGTTATCCAACATTCTGAACAGGTTCCCTGTTAGCTGGGTCTGCGGTTTACAATTCATGTCCATGACATCATCGATGTGCATTATTTAAGGGGATATCAAACTACAAGTATAGCTATGCGTGTTCCCAAAAATACAGGACCTATAATTGTGATTCACAGCTCTCTGGCTGGCCTCAATTAGAACTAACAGGCTGTGAATACAGGACTTGGTTAATGGATAAGCCCACAATATTATCAGTGCCACAGAGCTGTCTGTCATAAAAAACCCTAGCATGATCAATATTACTGTAATATTTAATGACCATTGAAATATTCATACCCAGAGCTTGATCGTAAATACAGTTAAAATGACAATGCATTATGGGAGTGGGCACCGAGCGGAAGGTTTAGACAACTCCATCAGCACAAGAAGATCTTTACGCAGCGCTCGCCAAGTGCATGATGGGATACCAGTCCATTAGTCCAGCCTCATTTCATTACACCGACATCCAGGGTGGATTCACTCAGATCTTATGCATTTGAAGCACAGTTTAAAAAACAGATTTATTGCATGGAGTAAAAGCAGAAGAAATGCAATCGCAAGTATTTTATTGGCAACGGTGATCACGCAACACTGCCGCCAGTGGGCTGCGTGCATTTATGGAATGCGAAGGTGCGGAAATAGTACATGCATGTAATTAAATCTTAGATTCTCTCTGGAGAAAAGTAAAGTGAGAGAAGGAAGAAAAGAGGTAGAGATGAGAGCAGCAGTAAAGCCGATACTGGCGTCTCAGCCCGAGGGCAGCTCACAGCTCTAATTGGCATTATATTCTTGCAAGATGTACTCAAAGGAAAGCAGCAGGGAGGGGTCTCCTGTTTCGCATGGCTGCATTAAAACACGGGTGAGACGTAAAAGCAGGGAGGGGAGCTCAGCGATCATGACTCTGGAACTGTGCGTGACTGCAGGCGAGACACGGCTTCACTTGAACACAGGCTAAGAAATACAGTCTGTTGCTTATGTCGACTGCCAGGACGAGGTTAGATGTTGGGCTGAAGAGTCCAGTCACTGCCTGTAGGGCAGAAGTTTTGTGTTTGCTGAGACGTATGTAAGAAAGTTCATGACTTCATTGTCACATATGAGTCAGCACGAGCTCAAGTAGTTCACTAATAATAGTGTCTGACTGCAGTGAGTTACACACCCACTGCATCACAGCGACGTCTGCAGTCCCACGTTCATGGTGTAGCTTTCACACAACCTACTGCATTTAAATCAATGTCAGAAATATCTCATTAAAATTAATGTATTACATTTTATGTGCTGATTGGCCAATAGCTGTGCTATATTCATGATACAGTACAGCTAAGATCTTTATCTAGCTAATACGTTTATCACTGCACAACATTTAAAGTGTTTTAAAAAAGCAAAAAGGCAGTTGAGGTGATACATGTTCTAAATATAGGGGACAACACAACTTAATTGTAACATGTTAAATAAACATATTGGTTAATTTATTTTAACTGGTTAATTGTATTCATTGAGTTTAAATGAATTATAATGAATCATAACGTCACCAAGATGACTGTTTTTCAGGCTTCTCCGAGTCTGGAGACTGAGAAGGACAGCATGACCTCTACAGCCCTGTGCAACTACAGTTCTTCACACCCATCCCGAGCTTCCAGCATGACCTCTCTTCTCCCTGCAGGAACCTCTGCTGCCTTGTCTTTTGTTGTCAGGTAAAACACTCAATGGTCAGCTTCAAAGACACCGACATGTTTCCCATTTATAGGTGTTGACAATAAAAACACTAATGTTCACCAAAATGTGCTTGGTTATGTGAAAATAAAGTAACAATTTTTGGGCATCTAAACCAGGGCTATTGTGCTCCAGTCCTGAAGAGTCACTGTCCTGGAGTTTGGCTCCAATGCTAAACACCTGAACAAGCTAATTCAAGTTATTGGCATTGTTTAAAGATTACAGGTTGAAGTGATTAGATTTGGAACTAATCTCTACTGGATTGTGGCTCTCTAGAGCAACAGTATCTAGAACCACATTTTTGGCGTTTCATTTTTGGGATCTTGACTATCAAACCTGTTTACATTTTCAGAGCAGTACAAAAACTGAATGTGATGGTTAGGAGAGGAAGGCAGTGTTCAGAAGATGGTGCTTCCCAGCACACAACAAACTTCAGTAGTTTACTGCAGAAATCTCCTCCTCCAACACCAGCCAACATCTATCAAGCTGCTAGTAAGAGCAAAGAAACACCAGGAATGGGGAAGGTATGGCTTAAAAGAATTTGTGATCTAAAATATTGTTTAACAAACAAAGCATATTCCACATGTATTCATACATCCTTTAAGAAAAAAAACCCAGCTTAAACCAATTTAAGACAACACGGGTTAGTCTGATGTGCTTTGATGGTTTCATTAATTAAGATTGTGTAACACAATCTTCTTACCTTATATGATTCACGATGGTAAGTTTATTGCAATGATTTATAATCAGAGCGGTTCTATGTTACAAACAGAGATGGCGGTAGAGAGATGAAAATTACGGATTGCAGCTTTAAACTGTGTTTAGCAGCGTTGTATCACGATTGAGATGTTTTAGATGTCCTTCAGCCTGTCCTTGAGACGTGGCTAATCTCTACCCGCCTCACATTGTAGAGAAGCTTGTGATTCTTACATAACCTTCAGATGTGATGTTAATGGCCTTCCCATTCCTACAGTCCGCCTCCTTGTGGAAATCAATTTAGTTTGCCCTGACTTCACTCTCCACAGTTCACACTGATGGGACTCAGCTTGAGTTTCAAATTATATCGCTCTCAGGGCAGCACCTGGCAGTGGAATCGCACTCAGCCGCGCAAATCCAGCTAGTGTAGCTCAGATAATGGCTTCTTAAATAATTCATTTCTCGTAAATATGATTTGACAGACTCAGGACAGAGAAGATAATATCACTGGACAAATGCATTCGATATCAGACAAAGCATTAACCTTAACCTGGTTTTATATTTGATCAATGACATCATGCTTATAAAACGGGAGATATGTCAAGACTGGACTCTAGAATTCCTAACGTTACGTTACTTATATAGTTATAGTTACTGGAACACGGATATATTGTACGCTGTAAAAGTCAAACTGACCTTTAAAAGGTGCAGTAAGCGATTTCTGAGAAATGTTGTTTATGTTTGAAATCGACAGCCAAACACACCCACCCCTCCCTTCATTGCTCCACCCTCAAAATAACAAACACGCTATGCAACGCAACGACTAACAGCTGGCAGATACGCCCCCAATTGCTGATTGGCTATCAGAGTGTTATGGTGTAGTGGTGATTGGTCCGATCCACTTTGTTTTCTCTCTTATTTTTACACATCCAGGACTAAACACAATTTTTCAACCCAGACACGAAACATCTAGCAAATATTTCCAAAATTGTTTCTTGGGTATCGATTTCCATTTTCAACAGTGTTTCTCAGAAATGGCTTGCTGCACTTTTAACCATTAGTGTGTCACTTTATATCGTTCAGTGGTAATAATTTTGTTATCTTCACAATTCTAGGTCAAAGTGATGCTGCGACTCTGTCCGGTTTCTGGGTCAGACTCCTCACAGTCCCACTCGGTCAGACTGGACCAACGCA
>JAZGTK010003091.1:0-28598 GCA_036877625.1 Ambastaia sidthimunki | reverse complement strand
GGACACATGCAGATTAATTACGTTTTTGGTAAAGAGCTAACAGCTTTGCCTGGCTGATGGCATATTTCATGGGATTTTGTTTGTTGCTGGCCTTGTGACTTGTTCCTCAGCTCTCCATTTAGCATCTGTCGGAGCTGACCCCTCAGTGCTTATGCAAAGCCGCCCATGCACAGCGCTGATGGGCTGGAAATGACCCTGACTTTCACAGTCTGGGAAGAAAGCCAGGAGCTTCTCATTCATCAGCAGAGCTTAAGAGCTAAACGAGAGGCAAATACTACCTAACAGAGCTCTGCCAAAACTACACACCAAAATCCATTCATGCATAGGGCTGATCGTGTTGCCCCTCAGGCTAGTGTTTCTAGTAGGGTTTAAATTTGTAATGGTTAAAGGAATAGTTCAACCAAAAATATCAAATGAATATCATTTATCTGCTTGTTGTTCCAAAAGGAATTTTTGAAGAAAATGCCACCAGACCCTATTTCCTGAAGACTGGCATTATCAATCTCTCAAAAAGCAGCACAAAAAGTATCAAAACAGTGATCCATATTACTAGTAAATCTTTCAAACCATGCAAAAAGCATGAGACATAACTAGAAATATGAATTGCAAAAATTTTAATGTCATGTCTTGACATTCCACCAGCTCTCCATTTCAGCATTATAAAGTGCATTAATCTAAAGTCATATGGACCATTTTTACTGTATGTACTGATGCAATTTAAATTTTTAAGTACTGTAGGCCATTACCCTTTGATCAGTATTGATTTGAGAAGATCTTTATCCTGTACACCAACACAGACCATAAAGACAATGTAAAAATGTGCTACACTGGCTCTACATATCTCCCCCATGGTTTCAAAGAACTCTGCTGACAACCGTAATAGATGCATTTAGTCAAACAAGTGGATACAAACTACTGAAAGCTCTGAAAGATGGAGAGCTGAGCAGAAGGGGAGGAACATTGAGTCGTTGTCACTGGCAAGAAAAACAAAGCGAAGGCTTTGCACATAGTGGGTTTTGTTAGGACCTACTGGCTGAAAACAATTCAGAAGAAAGGGTTTCTTTCCACCAAACTCAACTCTGTCTCTCCTTCAGTACGTGTTTCTCTCCATTTTTCTTTCTCACACTCTGTACTCTTTCAGACTCTCGTTTGAAGTGTAAATACCCCATCTCGCTAGGCGTGCAGTTCAGCAACCCCCGAAAACCCCTCCTCTCTGCTCCCCTCTGGCAGTGAGGTCTGGGCTCCCAGAAGCCATCATCTGCTTCCTGTCGTTTCATATGCAAATCCACCTCCCCTCAGCATCAACGCTGCCACAGTTACTGCGGCACCTTTGCTGATGTTTAGCGGCCGCTAAAAGGACATTGGGTTTAGAGAACGGGCACTTCACAGAGGCACGTGCCATCAGGTACATGTCGAAACATTACAGTCGCTAAGGAAGAAAGGCAGGCTCATTGTGTCGGTGCATGGGGTTTGTAGTTTGTTATTTGTCGTGCTTGTCCCCATTCTGTCCTTGCGGCACGCTCCCTGTTTGAGTCACTTGGCAGGGGCTGCTTCCTCTGAGACAAAATGAAAGTTTAAACAAAAAATGAATTGTAGAAAGGCAAAAAATACAGTAAAAGAAAATGTGAGGTTAGTTAAAATGGTGTTTACTTACAATAGCCAATCAGTGACAAAAGATATGATTTTGTATGTATGTTGAATGAAGTTTTGGAACAAAACTTTTTGATAGAGCATTTCTTAAAACTCTAAAGAGTGCTTTTAGGCTTTGGATGTACTGCACTTATCACTATTCAGAACCCTTCCATTGTAGCTAGTACAGCAGGTGGCATGTAGGTGCACCAATGAAGACTCTGGAACAAACCAAAATATTTTTTTTAGTGTTCTTATTATGTCTTCTCATTATGTCTTCCCACATCCACACATTTGTTACTCACCTGTCCTGAAAATGCCCTAAGAAAGTTTAATGCAATGATAACATACAGTATACATTATTATATACAGTATAGTGATATAGTATATATTGAACATTTCTGTTTTTCTCCATAAATTAATGTGTTATCCCTCATTCTGTGCTTTAATGGGAGAAGACAAACTGTTCTACCACAAATGAACCATGTAACACAGACCAATTATCTGAACAGCTTAGTGTAGAAATCCACATGACCCAATATAATAACACAATGCACATTAGTTTTGCCAACCAACTTGACAGTGTACCACAGTCAGTTTCAACAGTTCAACAATGGAGAAACATTCCACCTCCAGGGCCACATAACATTTGTCTGCCAGGTCCAGACATAACACACGATTCTATACTTTGAGGTAAAAAGTGTCTGGGATCTTAGCTGACAATGAAGTGATTTAAATAACAGTTGCTTTTTGTGTCAGTTGCTAAAGAGTGCTCAGATTCAAGTGGAAATCTTTAATTATAAAATTTTTCCAAAATGATTTCCAAATAAGACACCTATTTGGAAATCATCAGCTTTTGTGAAGCAGGTCTATACAGTCAACCCCACCTGTGGTTACTCTGGTAAATCACCTGTGTCAACATGAGAGGAACTGATGTACAGGGCATAATTAAAACACATTCACATCTGTGTGTGTTTATATCCAAATAATTGCCTTAAACCAAACGTTGTCCACTTTACAGATTACAAATTACATTTTCATCCTTTTAACAGATTTACTGATTATCTTCTGTCCGTTTTTCTTCTTATTATTAATAATAATAATAATAACAATAAATTGTATTTATAGTGCACCTTTCTTACACTCAAGGCACTACAACAGTATAAAACAACAATAAAAGAAACAACACAACTCCATAATAGCAATCACAATGACAACACAATAGCAACAATGACAACAACAATTATAAGATTATAACTTAAAAGCTTCACTAAAGAGATGTGTTTTGAGTAATTTCTTAAAACAATCAAAAGACGGGGCATTCCTGATAGGAAGACTCTATTGAATAAAGTCCTCTTTTGTAATATTTAAAGTTAAACAAGGCAAGTTCTTCTTTCTCTCACTCTCTCTCTCTCCTCCCTCTCTTTTATTCCAATCAGAGCATGAGATTTGAACACATTTTTGTATAGAAGGAAAAGCTGAGCGCTTGGTCCATTGTTTATAGACATCCTTGTACCTTTATAGTAATAAGTAATACATGTCCTATGTAAAAATAATTTGCATCGGCCAATTTTATGATTATATTTGATTAAAAATTAATTGCAATTATATAAACCACCAATTTTTTTATGCGTAGATGTCTGTGTACATAAACTTTGGCGGAAGCCCATTTCTGACCCTAGAAAACTCAATACAAATCTGGATAAGACCGCAAAGAAATTAAAGACCTCAAAGAAACTTCAAAAAGTCTTAAACTTTTGTATTACATTGAAATGGTATGGTAAATATTTCCCAAACACAGAGACTTTAGAGGCTTTTAGTAGAAGGCGGGAGACTGGAGAATGCATGAAAAGATTTAAAGCTGCTTTTTCAATTCCTGCAGGAAATTGATGCATTTCATCTTGACAATTAGATCAAGCTGTGAAAGAGGACTTAGACCTTACACCAGAGAGAAAACAGTGATTGGTTTTGTGGCGTGTGTGTTTTGTTAAACACTCTGGCGCATATTGATTATTTTAGGGCGCTGACATAGCCTTCAAACGTATTCGTTTCTGGCATCAGTCGAATCATACATATTCTTCACACACACATACAAATGCTTGTTTATGCATTTAAAACATTTAAACAGCTGTTATTAACAGTTCATGAAGCACAGACCTCTGTTAAATGATTGTGCGTTACTGTGGTCAGAGTTTGGGATTGTTAGATCTCTATGGAAAACTAGCACCACAGACAAATGGTGTAGTGAAAATGTGTCATAAATATAACACAATACAAAATCTATGCAAATTTTGTGGCAGCATATTGCAATGCAATACAAAATTCTGTGCAGCATATGTGATAGAAAACAAGGAGCGACACATGTTTGGAATAAAAGGCAACAGAAAGAAGCAATAACACAGTAGTGGCTAGAACAGCGTAGAAAATCACACTAACTTGGTGTCAGTAATTTTGATTATGTTCATGTTAAAAACTTTCTTCAATCACTGTGTTTCATGCTGTAGATGAAGAAGATGCACAAGTGGAAGCCAAATCTACTTGATTTCCTTTAATAATGAGAAACATGATGAAGGCGATAATTAAAGCTAAGCTAAACTAAATTCCAGTTCCAAATTCAGTGAAACTACAAAATAACCAAATGACTGCCACATGAAGTCAAAGCAACAACTTACAAAGAACTAAAGAAGCAATATTTACACATAATAATTAAAAACTGAACATGAAACAGGTGATTGACAATTAGTAGCTAAGGGAACATATAATAAACAGGAAGAAAAGGTGAACACAGCAACCAAAATGGAAACTAGGAGATCATATCAAAATAAAAGTCATTTTTAAAGCCCTTTTAAAGCCCTATTAGCAGAAAAAAAACACATTTATTTTTTATTAAAAATGGGTGAAACTCTTAGGTAATGTCTACGTGTTTCATGAGAACGTCTTCATCATCATAAATATATGTTCAAAGAATCATCATAAACATATGTTTTAATAATATATTTTCAACTCTAAATAGTATGCTTTAAAATAATGCTTGATATTCCACAGAAAATTTTCGCAGGTTCATTGAAAATGTTTTATGTCTGTAAATGTTCAGATTTAAAAGCAGTGAAATTAGTCAAATTATATTATCTTAACTGATATTCTGGGCTTTGGTAATAAATGAGATCTGTGAACTTATTAAAGTCAGTCTGATTCAAAGTCATTTTCTTTTTTCAACTTTTGTCCATCGCTTGAAAGGTTAGGAGCTCTCAACCTCAACAAGCTTTTTACTTAGGATAAAAGCCTGTCATTGCACCTTTGTAGTGAGATTTTCTAATAAACTGAAAAGGACTCTTCTTACACAAATATACCTTAACTAATGTTCCACAGGTTTTCAGGTAAATTTTCAAGCAAACACAAGAAAAGGAACATGTATATTTAATAAGCATTACATATAAAGACAATATTTCTTTATCTGTCTTTTGTTTTATTTCTTTATTTTTTCTTTCATTTCTCCACCCTCATCTTGTCAAGAGACCATTAAACAAACCTTAAGGGGAGCCGTATGTTTGCCGAGAAGTCCTACTGGAGACGTATCTTATGCTAGTAACATAAAACAGCATCTATTATTTATGCATCTGGGTGATGGGAGAGGAAAGACGTGCTTTTGAATGCTTTACCTTTCATACCTTAGATGGATTACAATAGCCTGCATGGTTCTAGCCTTGTTAAGTGCTCTGCAAAACATAAGCGCGTTAGATAAAAAACGTATCTAAAAAAGTGCTTTTCACTCTATCAGACTCTTACATAGAGCTTGACTTGATTTTCCCACTTTCTCTCCTTTGTGATCTCTTCCATCTCTAATTGCATTTTTCAAACATGTTAAACATCTTCCCTGCTGTGTTTGCCCACTGCAGCTAGCGAGTGTTCGGAAAAAGCATCAGAAAATAGTTGCACAGCTACTGTTGTTGCAGAAGCAGGGTGAGCCAAACACCTTTGGCTAAACTTTATAGGCTGTAGTTCAGATTAAGTGAAAGTGAAGTGCTCTGGTAGATGAGACGCTGGTGCTGAGAAGGCTATTTTCTGCCCCTTGTTCAGACACTGTTCTGGTGCAGAGACTTGACACTGTCTTGCTGAATTTATTTTTTATGTGCACAGTGAAACACAGTAGCTTCAAAAGAACAATACCAGTACAATCTTGTATGGTGTTGACCAATATTGCCTGGTTGTTCTTGCAAACACCATTCTGCTCCTGTCGAATGCATCTTGAAATACGCTCATTGACCTCACTACTGGGAAATAAATTGTTGGTCTCAGTTTTAAGATGTATCTGATCTAGCTGGAATGGACAGCCAGCTGGTGATCCAGTCGTACCATCTGACAATTGCTAAAAATACCCCTCAAAACCAATATAGGAACATAGGCTGTTGGAATACATAATAGGTTTGGCTTAGAGAACAATGAAATTATATATCATTTGTAATATCATTTGTTTTTCCCTGTGGTTTTTGATAAATAGGCCCACCAATTAAGTATGTTCTCTTTTCCTCTTTTTCTTCAGTGTTTGAGTACCACAAATTGACTGAAACTAGTAGCTGTTTAATTCTTCAATATATGCAATTTCCATATAATTACTAGAAGATTTGGGATTTAATACTTTATATTTAGGTATACATGAGTTAATGTTTTTATCTGCATGTTAAGTTAATGTTACTCGAGAACAAAAACAGCACATAATGAGAACATAACCTGTAAATGTCTCTAACTCTCCAGTTAACATGTTTGCCATCCCTGTTTGATTATACAAAGCACATGAATATGTAATTATGTAAGCACTGTTTCATTTTTAATTGATTTTCTGTTGATAAACAAGTCATTTTAGCATTCACGTCACTGTAATGTTCACAGGTTAAAAGCAGCACTAACCATATTTGAGAATTACAAATGTAAGAAGTTGTTAAGGATTAAAACTGTACATAACATGATGTTAAGTATATATTGAAAAGCTTTTTCCCACTGAACTGTTTCTACAAAGAAAACTATCAATACCGAATATAGAGTGTCACAATTAGAATGTCTTAAAAAAGCTTCAAGTTGATTTCCATTATAATTCCCTGATGGCGGCTTGAATTTAATATTATGGTTAAACTATTATTTGACAAAGGATTGTAAATACAATCTAATTCTAACATTTCATGCAATGCTTCTCCTTTGGGCAAATAATACCTGACTGAAGCTTTTGACTGATGTTTTTGGTTTCAGCATGTTGACAGATAAACAGCCGAGTCTTGATCATTATTGAGATTAGGTGGGACTTTGTTTCTTGCTTTGATAGGAAATTGTGCTTGAGGCTAAAAGCTCAAGTGACTGATCCGGCTTTAGACAGAATTCTGATTCAAAATACACAAAGAACATATGCCAGGTTTAGACAGGATCCAGCTAAAATCAGCTACCAGGAATCAGATAACAACACAATATCGGATTTTCACCCTGTAAAACAGGCATCTCATTTTAATAATTGGTAACTGAGCTCCAGAACAGAAAGAATTAAACAATACAATTTGTACATTATTGAAGTGCCAGTGGGTAAGTTCATCACCCCCGTAATCTGTGCACAACTTTCATCATGTTGCTATATATCTCTGACTATAATCACATGAGATGTGCTATATATGCTAACAACATCTGCATATGTAAGAAGTTTTATGTCTGGATGTATTGAATATGCAATAACAGGTCCTGTGTGAAGTCACAATACTTTGAACACAAAAAAAATTAAATGACATTTTCAAATATAAGTTGTATCGCTTACCTTATTACTTTGAAGAAATCTTATTAAACTAATCTCATCCCATCCTTTCAGAACAAATTTACATTTAAGTAAGGAATAACATACATTAAGCTGGTTTTTCACTCAAAATACATTTCGACAGGGTGATCAGGAACCTTGTATCACCCTTATTTACATGGTTGCACATTATTCCTTACTTAAATGTAAAATTGTTCTGTACTTGCCACATTAGTAAACAGTTAGAAAATGTTGATTTGAAATATTTTCATTTGTAACTAATTCAAAATGAATCGGAGTAGAATGATACACTAAACATATTAGTACATCCAAAAGATTTGCAGTACCTGGATGAGCAGTCCATTATCAGTTTTATCAGTCATTGTAACTGACCCTGGAATGTTGTGACTGACCAATCATAATCAAGTATTTTGAAGAGCTGTGTAATAATGCTTATTTAAACCTAGATTACAATTTTAACCGGATTTATGCTGTAATTATGCATTAGCTCAAATGCCACAATAACACTGCTAGCGTTACATGTTGCTAGAATTACACCAAATTGGACTGCAGCAATGACAGCAGACAGCAGATTTAAAACCTAGTTTTAGTTTTAAGCATAGTTAGCATAGTTTTAGAAGTCTCACTGTTTTTTAAGTCGCTGGTTCACTTCCTGGTGACCATTGGGGGTGTGCATTGAGCAAAGCACTTAACCTTCTCCAGGGGTGAAAAAACATAGTTCCCCTGTCTCCACTAACCGCAAGCCTATAAAAGTGTGGAGATTGCTTTATCACCTTATGAAGAACATATGAAGTTCCTAATATAAGAAAGAAAAAGCTTGCTACATGATAAGAGAGCGAAGGAGAGATGAAGTGGAAAAATTGGATGATAAGGCCTATTACATGTCGAAGGGGCAAAGTTTCTCATTGAGAGACCTTTCCAACTCTGCAGCTCTGATGAAAGCAAACCCCTATGAGGTTATTTTGATCTGTAATCTGACTATGCAGAGAGGCAAAACAAGAAAGCAGAGTGGGGAAGAGGGGCAAAGAGTGCAGATTACATTAAAACTAATTTGCTTACAGTGTCTTTGGCTTCAGATAAGAGGCAGACAGCTTCCAACGCCTGTCATGTGCCATTACCCTCAGACAGCCACTTAAACGTGTGAAACAATTCCTCTACCTTTTAAACATTTAAATTAGTTAAGTGTATGATAAAGCTTTGTTTTCTTCAATGTTTCTTCAGTTTCCTTTTTATGAGACCAGCAGACAGTACTTAATAAAAAAGAGCTCTGTTCACAAGCGTTGCTGTAATTTGTACCACTTTTTTGCTATTTGGTTATTGGTTAACAATCATGGACATAAGTGAGAGAGCAAGCGAAAGAAAAAAGAAGTATAAACATGCTCAGGAAACAGGCAACCTGCCAGCTAAAAAAAAAAGTTGATGACAGTGAGGATACATTTTGGAGTAGGAACAAGTGGTTTTCTCTTTGCAATTACCCTGTGCACATTTGTCCCATCTGCCTCTGGAGAAAAGATCCCAGCAATAACAACAACCGTTTGTTGCATTTGCCTGTTTTCCACTTGTTGCACTTGTTGGTAAGAATAATGGGCAAATTTAGCACATTTTGAGCTTGTGCTTCTGAGAAAACTTGTTAGATCGACAAAGTAACCAAATATACATGAAAGCTGCTGTTCTATCCTTGAAATCATTTTCTCAAGCATGCTGTCTGAACAAACATGGTCTGCTCTAATAAAGACCACATACACAGCAATGCTTTTGGAGTGACTACTGCATTTAAACAAATAAAACCTGATGTTACTGTATTTGTCTGGAATAGAAGAGTCACTGCTGAATCACAATGATTAACAGAGTGATAACCTTTAAAAACAAAAATGCTGTCTAATAAACAGGCATGAATCCCAGCAGTTTGGAATCAGCTATTTTTTGCTAAAAAAAAACAATTGAAAATGCATTTATGCCGAGCAATTTGACAGAATCATCATTGATTAATGCCCTTTACTGTATATTTAACCACAACACTGGTGGGAGATAACTATTGTTGAAGACAGAGGCATAATCAAAATTTGCTACAAGTCAAGGTACTTACAGGTGCAAACATATTCTGTTGTTTGGGAGTGAATGTGTTTGTCACTTCTGTAAATAAGCAACTCAGTGTGCACAGAAAGGGATTAAGCACAGGGATTTTAAGGAGTGACAACTGTAGCTGCAGTGTGTGTTGTCTTTGTTTCCTTCAATTTATTTTATACAAATATGTTTGGCTGAACATTATATAGATCTTAAAACAACATTGTTTTTTATAGGAAGTAATTGAAATGTTTCAGACAAGGTTTCATACTTTACCTTGGGTTGCATGTAGAGAATTATTAATTGCATCAATGGCAAACAGAAATCATCTGCATCCGCTTTAAAAAGTATCAGCTCTTTGTCATTAAAGTTTGTCATCAGTGTTGTAGATTGTAGATGTGCATTTTTATGCAGCTGCACCTTGCCGGTCCCGCTTTTACTGAGGCAGAGCAGAGGCTGCACTTGTGGAGTTTGCAGCTTGATTGGCAGAGGAACAGCAGGCGACAGGCTCCGCCCTTTCTCTCGTGCTCTCCACCAAATCAGATCAATTAGCTTACACTGACTTCAGAAGCCCGCTCAGTGGTTTCTTCTGAGCTACATGATGAGCTCATGCTGTCAGCGTCAGATGACGACCGTAGGTTTCCTGAGGTGTGGAAGACCTGGAAGAATCCTTATTCAGCTTAAGTTGTTTCTCTTGCAGCCAGTAATTACTCCTCCATCATGGGACTCCACAACATGGGGCATTGCCTAACATGACAAATATGTTTGCGGCTATCTCTCCACCATCATCCAAGGTGGTCCAGGTCTTTAAGCGAGCTCCACTGAGCCACGGATTTAGCCCCCTATGTCACCAAGCAGATGGGCCATGCTATCGGATGTTCTGTGGGTGCTTTGGTGGCAAAAGAGTGGCATCTGTGATTCAATTCATTGGGCATTAAAGACAGGGATAAGGCCATCCTGTTGGATGCCTGATTGCACCTCAGTATGTGTTTGGCAACACTGTTGGTTGACAGCCTCACTGACAGATACTGTGAGGCTAAGAAGCAATCAGAGGTGTTCAAGGAGCTCCTCCCCCACTAAGACCAGGTTGTTTTGTCAGGTAGTTCCAACTGAGGACTGGTGTGTCATGATAGATAAAAAGGATGCATATTTTATCAAGATATTTCCAGAACACCGGAAGTTTAAATTGCCTGGAAATGAGGGCAGTTTTACCAGCATTGAAGCACTTCCTTCCACATTTCAATGGCCAGCATGTCGTAGTCCATAAGAGCAACACCACAGTGGTCTCTTATATAAATCAAAAACCAGGGAGGGCTGTGTTTGTTCCCCCTGTTTAGACTGGTGCAACAGATCCTGCTCTGGGCAGAGACCAGACTGCTCTGCAGAGCAATGTACATTTTAAGGGTTTGCCAGGACCCAATTTGTCTACTCTTAGTAGCTTTGTTCTGGCCAACATGAATATGGTTCTCAGACCTAGTATCTCTTCTGGAGTCCCTTAAAAACTGAGGGGATCTTCTGTCTCAGGCTCAGGGGTCGATCTGAACAGGAAAGGCCTCACTTATTGTGTCTAGTTAAAGCTTTGAGGATCTATGTCCACCACTCAAGCCAGTGGCGTAGAACCTCTCAGCTCTTAGTCTGTCTGGGTGCTCGTAACCAAGTCACAAAACAGCACTTGTCTCACTGGATCACAGATGCTATTACCCTGACTTATGAGGCTGTGTCACCCCTGGGAATTAGAGCCCATTCTACCAGGAGTGTGGCATCATCTAAAGCCCTGTCTAGCGGAGCATTTCTAAGTGATGTTTGTGCTGCGGCAGACTGGTCTTCTCCGCACACATTCATTAGATTTTAGAGCTTAGACTTGAATTCAACCCCAGGCACTCCTAGGTTGACAGTCTCTTTTTCTTCTTCTAATGTTGTCTGGGGCAGGCCTTCACTCAGTGTGCCATTTTGGGCATTAACATTCCCCAATAGCATCAAGCTACAGCGTTGAGTTACCCTAAAAGGGAACGTCTCAGGTTACGTATGTAACCTGGTTTCCTAAAACAAGGAACGAGATGCTGCGTCACATTGCTACACTTTGGTCTTGCTTGCACAGCCTTCCTTTACGCTTAGAATCTGATGACGTATTTTCTAGGCAGCTTTTAAAGACGTGGCACGCAACACTACATTACACTCAATACTTTTTCTCATTTTTTGTAACATTTTTGCTACACACACTAAATTCTAAATGAAGGAGAACTTCCTGATTGTCTTTGAAGCGCTCAAGGGTGTAGATCAAGCACAGATCCCTGTTCTTTTCTCTTTAGCATCAAAGCATTATGTAAGAATGTCATTGATCAGTTGATTCCTATGTTTGAGCCAATAGAGGACACCAGCAAGTCCACCTTGCATCTACTGAGTATCACATAGA
This sequence comes from Ambastaia sidthimunki, assembly GCA_036877625.1. Lineage (NCBI taxonomy): Eukaryota > Metazoa > Chordata > Actinopteri > Cypriniformes > Botiidae > Ambastaia > Ambastaia sidthimunki. The sequence continues at coordinate 16,704 of JAZGTK010003091.1, read as the reverse complement.
AACCTTTCAACATTCAAACTTACACTTTTCAATCAATTGTTTGGTCCTTCGGGAACATTTTGAACTTGAGCCAAACATCAAACATGACTGCGTTCATTAAGGCAAATGGGTCTATGCTTTTCCACATTCTTCTTATAGATTACACGAACACATGAACTTTAAATCAGTTAATTAGCGAGCATGAATCAGAATTTATAATGGGTACTGGGAAACTTCACAGGAAGCAGTGAATTTGCTCTCCGCTCTAAAGCTCAGCCACCCACTGACTGGCATACTGAAAAGGCAAATTAAACAGTGGAATGGCAAAGTAGCTTTGAGCTTTAGAAAACATGTGTGAAGTCCTCTCACGGGAATCTGCTCTGTTATGAGTTTCATGGAAGCTAACTATAAAATGATATCAGCTGGGCAAAATTCCAGCTCAACCCAGTCAATTAAGCGTGGCTAATGAAATTGAATTAGTCAGTACATTTGGATGCACCATTTGCATTTCATCTTGAGTAAAATTACTTTGAATGCAATTAAAGCAAGTAAAACTTTTTTCCCCAAAAAAAGTTTTTTTCAGAGTTTGCTGGGTGGTAATTATTTATATTATTCACACAGAACAATAAAAGGAACAATTGAAAGAAACCAGTGCAAACCATCAAATTACAAAACAAAGTTAAATTATTTCAGACCTTAGTGTTAATCACTTTTAAAAGATCTCCACTCGGTTACAAGGTTAACAGCAGCTTATTATATGTGCATCTGTGTGGTCGAGCACCTTCTGTTTTATCAAGCCAAAACCAATAACACAATTTAACTCCTGGCCACTTCATTTAGAATGCAAATATATTTGCAACCACTATGCCTGAAAACCTTATGCAGACAAATTATGTATGCAATTACCAATGCTTTTACATATCTGCTATAGTTGAATTATTCTTTGTGATTAGTGCTTGTTTTAAAGTTTTAGGTTTAAATTAGCCATGCCAGATTCCCCTTGTGTGTGTGTGACTGCATGTTTCTCTGTCTTTCTATTTTTGTTGCTCGTTTCATTACAATAACAGTCACAGACACTGTCAACAATTAAATGTTTGCTAAAATATGCTACTTAGATGCTGCTAGAGATTTAAAGACACTTTTAAGCCTGGTTTTCCCCTGCTGCTAAATATAATCATGGCATATATACTCTGTTTTGAGATGGATCTTCAGTTAACTACAGTAGTTCACATCTCACTCCAAAAAGTCAAAACTGCCCTCATTATTTTAATGCATCACTAAGAAGCAGTGTCTGTCAAATGTGTTTTGTAGGCAAATTGGTTTATTTGTTGGCACTGTGTCTACAAAAAGAAGTTTGTGTAAGCATCAATAATGCTCATCAGATTAAGAGGACAGTGATGTATAGTTTGCATGAAGAAATATTGGATGAAATTCAATTTTCAATTTTACAGGATAAGATTACTATGAGTATGTAAGGATAAATGTATGCCTTAAGGCAGCTATGTGTCAGTATGTATTCTGATTTGGTGTCGTGTTTTTGGAGCTAAGGCATAAATACAGGCCAACAGCTTGGGGTAACAATATATTGCTTGGTTTTAAATAGCAATTTTTGGCCACTTGTATAGTGAGCCAGTTTAGTTGCAATTCAACTAGACACAGCTTGTGAATGTGCAGAAATAAATCATATATAATTAGTGTAACAAACAATACAAAAACAGTATTTGTAAACATTACAGTAACACAATTAGGAACAATCAGTGTGCAACTGGTAATCAGCACAACTTGATCATGACCTCTGGTGGTTAGTTGGTGGATGTCAACTTGCATGACCCCCTCCCCACAGACTACTACAGACACTGCCCAAACATCTGAGTCATGTAGCCCTCCTAGTTGAACACACAGCTGAACATTGAACTTGACATCAAGAAGCTAACAGAGGGCTGACTGTTGTGCTGGTCTACAATTTCTTTTCTAGGAGGAAGTGGTCTGAGTTCCACTGTGGAGAGAACTGACATTATGTAACAAAATAAGCATGACCGTGATTTCACAGCATTGATTTATTTCAATGCTTTAAGGTCAATTCAATTACGGATTAATAGGGCTTTTAAAAAAAGTATTTACAAGGTATCTATATTGTGTGACGTTAATCCATATCCCAGGTACATTAAATGTTCTAACTTTCTTGAGGAGCCAGGTTGTCAATGAATTTATTCTGGTTACTTGAAATTCTATTAGAGCATAGTGACAATAGTTCACCATTCTCAAAAAAAAAATATTTCTATAATACAATATTTTTTTATTGAATATTTTTAATTAGAAAAATAGAAAAACTGAACATTAGAATATGTAGCTTAGCTGGATGCAAATGGCAATGGAGGGTCTTGATTCTTGAGAGGTTTTTTTTGTGTGAAAGTTTTAGAAAGCTTTTAATCCAACTTGAACTTCAATTCAAGGATGTAGTGGAGCTAAACCCTGGAATTAAATATCTTTAAAAAACTCTCTTACACATTGATAGTTTTAGGTTGTATGCCTTTTTCACAAGAAGAAATATAGTGTCCTATGCAACATTTTTTCAACCTACACATATAGAATTATGTGTGACTACATATCCTGACAAATCTCTTTAGAATGTTTAAGAGGATGCTAAAACATGAAATAAATCTTCTGAATCACCCAAGCCATACAAAATCATGAGGTAGCCATAAACCCTATTTATAGCTACAAATGCCATCTCCTTCTTATCCTCTCAAATAGCATGCACATCCTATACATTATATACATCTATGTACAGTACATGAGTGTAATGTGGGTGTAACTCTAAATAACAACATGTCTAGCACTACCTAAATATTTTCTCCACAGACACATCTATTAGATTTTTGGAGCAGATGATAGATTATCATCTGGGCCACAGGGGCTAGTTCTTCAGGGCCTCTGACTACCTGGGGCCTTGAGCTGAGAGGATAACACTGCAAATATAAAACCTTTTTATTTATACAGTCAAATACAGTTAAAATATGGCATGTGAAAATAAGAAAAGCTAAACCAGATAGCATACATCAACATACATGCATTTTCCACTTTTTTACGTGGAAATACTATGTGCAATACAATTTCATGTGCAATACTCCTAACAATTTAATACACTCATACACTAGACACTTCTTACCTGAAGCATTGGACACTTACAATTACATTAATGCATTTGGCAGACGCTTTTATCCAAAGTGACATTGAAGTTATACATTTTATCAGTACATGTTCTCCCTTGGAATCAAACCCACGGCTTTTTGCTACTAATGCAAGACTCTAACAGCTGGGCTACAGAAACACTAACCATTTAAACAAGCATTGAACAATTTAATAAGCATTGGTCACTGTAACATTTTGGTTTGCAACACAAACTTTCTGTTACGCAAACAAGAAACTGTTTACATCTATCTACGTCTCAATGTCTGTGTTTAAATTGTATTTTGTCAGGTAAATGTATACTCCGATTAATAGTTATGTTTTAGCCGATAGCATAGGCTGTTCTACTTTAGTTTCTTTATATAATATATCTGTATAGTTAGATTACTTTTATATGTGTAAGTTAATATGTTGAATGTGTAAGTATATATGAATATGTTATTTATATTTTAATGTGCTCCGCCATCCAGTGTTTTATGTATTTGTGTTTTAGTATTTTCTGTGCTGTTTACCAATCTTTTCTCTCTTCCAGCCTCTGACATCTCCCACTCCCTATATTTTTTTCCTGTCTACCCATTTTGCATTTATATTTCTTATGGAAAAGTGCACAATAACTCACATTTCCTGCTTCCGACATCTTCTACATGAATGCTATTTCCCTTTTAGTAAACTCATTGCTATAAACATGATCTGCAGTGTGAACATTTTATTTTGTACAGATACGATTTTGTAGACAGATGTTGTTTTTAGCCATGTCCATTTATAGCTATTGTGCCAGAATCATCAAAACAGAAACATGCTGTGTTTTCATTGTGTTAATGAACTTTCCAACTTTCATTAATAGGCTAGCCTTTGTTCTAATGCTGTAACAGGATCTACAAGACCCTTGGGTGACCTCTAGTTTAACGTGTACTGTATCTGTGCTGTGGTTGTGGTCTGTGTGTTCTGTGCAGTCCTTCCCTCATCTTCTGTAGTCAAGGCACACATTTGAAGTCAGATTGCATGAGCTGATGTCTGTTTTCATTTGCAGCAAATCCTGCTTTTTGCAAGAATCACACTCTGGTTAATTTGAAATAAATAACAGATTTATTTCTGATTTACTTTAATTGGAATAAATCTACTTTTTAAAGAAAACGTTAACTCTTCAATATCAACCTGATGAGAGCTGTAATCCTTCACCTTGACTACTTCCATCCATATTTAAATTAGACTGACTGTGTTTCATATTATATTAATAAAAGCTTTACAACCCCAGGTGCAGACTAGTGTTCTGCCTATGGTTGTTCATTATTACTAACTAACATTATTACTAATAACTAACATAATTACTAACTAACTAAGCAGTTTATAAGGGCAAATGTTAGAGATTTGGTAATTCTAAGTGTTTGTTTTTTAAGGTTTTTTATGTTGTACATTTTTTATTCACAGTCAATCTGCAGTAAACAGATCTTGTTGCTATGTCCTTAATGTTTGTAGACTCTGACACATTTAAGAAATGTCATCCTTATGGCTCTAAAGCTGATTCAAGGTGTTTTTCTTTACTTTCCATAGAATCATCACTTGTTCCATTTTTTCTATTATCTATTATTATCTGCATCTGTAGTTTTCCTTTTTCTGACTCAATCTTCAACCAAACAGTATAATGCCACCCACAGATGCCTTTAAAAGCCTTAGGAAATGCAAATAAGAGATTGGCTCAGTTTGGTTCATTTTGTCTGTTAGCTTTTATATGCCATTTAAAGTTGTCACATTTAAATTTTACTTTCTTGTCTGGGAGAACCAAAAATATTGATAACAATATCTTCTCAGGGGTATATACAGTACATAGCCCTAGTCTGTATAATTGTCAATGAAAATAGTTCAAAAACAAACAAAAGCACTACGATTTGTACAATATGTCACAAAGCAGTGCACAGACTGACAGATAGTATGAAGCGGAATATGTGGAGTGGAATGACAACAATTTTTCTCCCTGCTTTTTCAAAACACTCTGCTTTAGATTGTTTGCATTTTCCACTCCCTGCTTACGCACTACTGAGAGAAAACACAAATGCTATATTATTTTATCATATACGGATGGTACTCATCCAATAGAGAATGTGAAGCTGATGTTACACCGTGTTCTGGGTAAATGTGTTGTTTCGTCACTATATTTGGAAGATTGCACTGAATTTAGATTTTCTGTCATGGTTATTAAAATGTCACCACTGTAGGTCATGTAGCTCCTACATTGAGGATAGTCACAGTAACTCAAGGGAAGACTATTTAAAGAATATAATATATGTTTTTTTGCCTATTTTACATGTTTCTACATACACCTAGGGAATCAGATTGAGGAGGTGACGAAAAGACACTGGATAGCAAGTCTATTAACATCATTACTGATTAAACCCACTGCTCATCACTTAAAATAATCACATTGCTAAGTGTTTTTCAAAGTTTTGCATTTTGTGTGGTTTGATAGTAAACATACCTTTGCGTGTATGGCTGTCACTCGGCTTTAGCAAAATTAGCAGAGCTTACACGCAGTACTGAGTGCTAGCATGATAGTGTTTTCATGCTAACCAGAAACACTGTGAACAGAATTCTACAAAACTATAGTTTAACTAAATTATCATGCAGTGCAATAAAATAGCCTCTCTTGCCTGCAAATGATATCATGAAAATCTACAGATTTAATCTAAATTGTACAGATTTAATTTTAATTTAGATTCAAGGTAAAAATAAAACAAATGGTAAGCTGGTATCTATATTAATTTTAGTATCAGCAACAGAGGGCGATCCATCAGGGCCACATGCAATGCAGTGTGACGTAGGTTCACATATTCTATATGCTGTTATGTCTGGAAATCTATTCACAAGAAGCTTGAAAAGTTTGCCAAGGTAAATTAGATTGTCTGAACATGTGTACTCTGAATCATGAATATGTCTGATGGTCAGTCTGTGTGGCTCTATAGGAATAGTAAACAAGTAAGACTGCCTACATTTGCCCTTCTATCACCAACTTTGTTTGAAACATTTGCAAGTTACTTGTGGAGTTATTTTCTTAAAGCTTATCACACAGGTGATAAAGTAGCCAGGTCCTTTTCTTTCTGTTTACAGACATGACGTAACCACACAGATGAAGTCAAACTCACATTCCCTGCAAAATCTGAATATATAATAGTCCTATAGTCCTAGGAACTATGAAGAAGTTATTGCAGTGGAAAAGCCATTCTAAATATTAGCACTCTTGGAACACCCTTTGGCCAGTTGTTGTCTATAGGAAGTATGTCTACTCTGGAAAGAATATTCTGCGTTCATTAGAATAATTCATGGGATCCATAGGCTATAGTACCTATGGATGATCAGTGAAAAACAAAATGATGTTTTTTTGTTCTGTTGGATCTGTTGGCTATGTTTAATCATTGATTTGCCCACAGACAGACTGGTGTCCTCTGTCAAAAGTAACTGCTTGAAACATCGATTACTATCAGCTTCCTGTTCCATTAAGCCTTTTTACTGCAGGACTTTTGTCCTTGATTTGTCACAACTATCATCACATTGAAGGACTTCAAACATTTCCTAGAGATGTTTGTATGTGTGTGTTTTTGCTTTCAGTATGCTATACAAGTTTAGTTATTATTCCCAGTATGTTGAGGAACACGGTGGGCTGGGGGGTCGTCTTACAGTCTCTATTCCTGATGCAATCGGGTGACATACTTCAGCACCAGATGCTTTGATGTTTCCACTGCTGTAATATGTGCTGTGAAGTGGAACATAAGAGAGCCTCTATTTATTGAAGAAAGACAGAGTAGTAAGGAATAGGGAGAAGGAAAACTGAGCTGCAAGGAGAGGTGGTTGTAGACAGAAGCCAATATTTGTCATTAAAATAAATGAGAAACAAACTGATTTTATTCATCTAGAGCAAGGCTTAGATTAGTAAGACTATGATTTTGGCTCACCGATCAATGGCCCACAGACATTACTAAGGAGCTGATACATCTTGCAAAATATTTCTAAATTGAATAAATATCCCTTCACCCCTTCTAAACAAGCTGATTATCTGGTTTCTTAAAGACTAATGTATCCTAAAACTAGGCAGACAGCACAAATCAATAACCCACAGGTTAATTTCACACTCACCACTTTTGTTTACTTGTGCTACAGAGACTAAAACAGTAAATTCTGACCTTTACTTTGCAGATTAAAGTTAAGACAGTAATTATAAAAACAGCAAACATGTCAGCTGCCACTCTTGTTAGCATGGGTAGGGGTAAGGTTATGGAGATAGTACAGATTGATGTATCATGTGGCCTATTTCCAGCATAGGCTTCATCTTTTCCAATGAAAGTTTTGAGGTGAAGGCCATGACAGTTAAATCACATTAGAATGCCAAAGGTTCTGCTTTAATAGTTGCATAAAGATGGACAATAATGAATATCAGTTGCATCTTTTTTGAAAAAAGTTTGTAGTACAAAGCACAGAGAATTTTTTCTAAAATAGAATTTCCTCTTAAAACATTTTAAGTCATTATTGTTTCAGATTCATAATTATTTTTAAATTGTACATAATTAGTACAGTTAATAAAACGAGGTTAGGTTGGTCGTTCAATTGTTTCCAGTAAACAAAGGTACAGTGCATGCCCAGTTCTTAAATAAATGAAAACTTATGTGCAGGCTTGTCCTTCTTTATTAAAATAACAGATCATACAAATTTATAGCATAATAACACCAACAATAAACAGATCCTAAACAACTATCTATCAGCTGAACGCTTTTAATCGAAGGGCCCTTTGAATTAGTTATTTCTGAGCAATTCTCTGGCTGAGAAAATTAACACAACAACATGGCTGCCATAATTGTTTTCTTTTCAATGTCCCCCGCGTAGACATCATTTATTTCATTTGGAATGCACTAAATAAACCCAACCCCTGCTGTGTCTAGTTTGCACTCTCTTCTTTACTTAATGTGTCTGAATTTGTTTTGAGGGAATACATGAAAAACAGAAAGACACTGTCACATTTGGGCTTTCACAAGGAGTCTTTGACTGGTTAACTTGTATCAAATAAAATCTTTTTCCCTTTGGTGAACTATGTGAAGACTATGCTCATATCCTGAAAATTGCACCTGTTCATCTCCCATTCACCTGCTGCACCAAACAAGATGAATCACACCAGCCCTTTTGAAATGAAACATAACAAATTTATAAATGTAGGGGTGCAGGGTAACGTTGGAAAAAAACATGTTTTCATAGAAGCAAGGGAAGTTTTCCGAGTGCGGTGAGGGGATAAGTCCACATGCGTGAAACAAATCTTACAGTGAATTCAAAAGCACACCGCATCAGCGTGACAGGACGCCCTCCCACATTGACTCTCATCCACAGGGAGATGTTTTACGTGGGCGAATGCACTGGCAAGGGATGGCGCTGCAAACTGAGGTAATGTGAAGTCAGGGACGAGTGTTTGGAGTCGGGATTGTTTGTAAGTGTTCCCTCATGCAGACAAAGACTGTAGAACTAGAGTTGATGATGGAATGACTAAAACGAAAGAATAATATAAAAACAAGAAATTGACTACTGGCAAGACACATTGGCAGATGGATGGACGCAGGTGTGCTTGTGTAAAAACAAAGGCTGGCGGAAAAACACAAGGCTACTGAATGCGTATTAGACAGCTAAAATGGGTAAATGTGGGTTGGGGAAATATAATTCAAGGCTTGTTGTTTGTAATTATGCAAATGAGGCATTTATACTTGTATTAGTAAGAGAAGATTATTTTGGAAATAAGATTCTGGCTTGTTTTTGCCACCAGCTTGCATCTTGCTTTTAACATAAGCATTTTATCGATACTGAAAACCTGTCTATTTGCGTCTTACATCAGTAGAGACACCAAATCAGTTGCATCAATTTCAGTGCTGATGCATGCTGGGTAAGCTATGTATATATTACCTGTGTAACCGATTGAAGTGAAGCAACCTTTCATCCTTTTCCTGTTTCTTTTTAAGTGTGATTTTAGAGACTCTAGCAGTAATATTTTTCAGCTGTATGTCTGCAGGCATAAATCAATGTAGTCCGCGGGGCAGCTAACAGCAAGGCTAGCTTTCATTCTGTCTGCCGGAGCAGAATAAACAGATCTGCCTGCTCACATGGGCACTGGCCAAGATTAACTTTATTGGGAACAGTGCGACTTAAGATATCACAGAAAGGTGCTGCCTCACACATGGATTTCTGGCAAGGTTTATTTGTCAGAGATGATGTCTGTTGTTGTAAGCCCCTCTATGTCGGAGAGCTCAGGTTCTGTTGAACCACCTGTTTTATTGCTGTCAACAAGATTAGACTCAACTAGGCTGCACTGTAATACCGTCGATGGAGATGTGTGTGGCAAAATCAGCTTATCATTGCCAATTTAGGACCACATCTGGCATCTGTTGTTTTTCTTACAGCATTGCGAGGCTAAAGCAAAGCTTATCGGAACTCTCCTAATGTACCCCCTTCTCTCTCCTCTATAGCTACAACGTATCAACACAGTCTGTACAGAATCGTAACCACCTCGTCCTTTTTGCTCTTTCCCTGGACCCCCAAACTCACAGAGGAGTTTGCTAAGAATGCATTGCGCCTGTTTTTGAGTAACCAAACGAATTATGCAAATCAGGTGGCAGTGCTGACACAGCCACAGAATCTCTGCCAAAAAGAAATTTGCATGCCGTAATTCCCGATTTTGTGGGTCAGTTCTGAGTGCAGTTGTAATGGTTACAGCAGATTACTGTGATCAAGCTACTTTACTGGAACTGCATTACTGCATCACTGCATTCCAAATGCTTGAATCCACTTTTCAAAAGCCAAAAGTGCACGCCCACATACACACTAGTTATCATACTCTTCCTGGTCATTACATAAGTATTTGATAAATTATTATTGCCATGAAAAATTTAAAAGATATCTATTTTTAAGGTATGCTCAGTGACCACCTGTTTTCCTAGCAAAAAGCATAATGATATCAGGAAATCTGGTGACTCTTAATAATACAAGCATCATTTGCCTGTACAGTAATTTCAGGCTTGCATCATAAATCACGTTTTTAAGTGAAGTGAAAAAGATTTGGCTCCAGTATTATAGTGTGTGGGGGTGCTGCTGGGAAAGTTGCAGTAGTTATGTATCTTATTAAGCCGACATGACTTTCTTCCTGCTATCAGTGGCTGTTGATGAAGCTATTACAGTGCAGACCCATACATCACAGCCGGGATATTTTGGTTTGGGTGTCCTTTTTGTCAAACTATATAATAATACATTGTTTTTTGGTAAAGTTAACTCTATTTTTATTACAAATATGTATGGGCATTGTATATCATTCCCTAGTTCCCTAGTTGCCTGTTTCGTTTTAAATAGCCTACTTACAGTATAATTATTTAAAACAGATATTCATTATCCAGGTCACAGTGCACTGTTGTTTGCACTGCCCTTTTTGCACAGATAGTCTATTTAAACAGATTGGACAATTTAAATGTGAAAGCTATAGATACAAGGTACTTTCAAAGGTGGATGTATCATCTGATGTCAGATATGCTCAGCTAGCCAGCTAACCACCGGTATACCTCCAGCCATAAGATTCATCTACACAGAAAAGAAGTTTTGAAACAGAACTAAGAGACTTCTTCCAATTTTATGTTTCAACCACTGATGTCGATAGAGAGGTATCGCATATTTAAGATATTAGGATGTAAAAAGGGAATAAAAACTGCAGTCATATTTAAATGGAGTGACACCATCATGTGATATGCATGCTAGAATTTCATACCTCAAAGTGATGCGATCAATTTTGCTTTCTCTTTGTGAGCTATATTCAGCCATATTAAGAGCTTATTTGCATGCATGTGCTAAGGTCTGAATATTTTATTGTACATCTGACACAGAAGATCAAGCTAAGCAGCTGTGCTCCACAATATAGGGAAATCCAATAACCTTGAGCTTTCAAACCTGTGGGCCGCTTCGTGCATATCATTCCTCTCAGCGTCCTATAGCTGACTTGGGGTGTTTCTCCCAGTGGCTTCCAAATTTTCGCAGATGAAATAGAGAAATCGATCAAATCTGTCAACCATATTTTCCTATTGAACTAGTGATGAGAAAAATGGCTCAGAGCTTTGAACTCTATCAATCAAATCTGATGAAAGTGATAATTTCAATTAGATGTGTTGGTATCTGCACAATGGACGTCCCATGTTGTCACATTTTCTCTTAACCCCTGGCACACAACCTCAGAATATTCCTCCAGAAGGTTCTCATGTGTTTAGAAAGCTCATCTCTATGATCTTGCATGTATACATAACCTCAGGGCAGATGGTAACAACCCCCAACTAAAAATAGGTATAGAAATTCAATGCCAGCAGCAGTTATGAGCCTGTTAAAAGTGGAGACACTACACTCTGAATATTAACAACCAGGTTCTGCAATGACTGCCAGTTTTGTTTTTTTTTTTATATCTCGTAAATGCATGTGAAGTCGTTTAGATCCTCATTAAAGTTGAATCTGGGGGCTTGGTCAGTTTTCTCACTGATATATAAATGGCATTGTAATTGCCAAAGACTCTAAAATAACAAAGATTGTGTCGCAGTTTTTTTTACAACCTGCCAAGTAAGTGGCCCGAGGCAGGTGTGAACAACTAGTTGAACATTTAACTGTACTATCAACCAATTTGAACTCATCTTAGAGAACTATAATAACGGTTAAGTATGAGCACCATTGCAATCTAACGTAAATAATTGGTGTCACAAAACATAAAACCTGAAAGAAAATGAGTGGCGCTTGCCCATGTCAAAACTAGTAAAAATCTAATAAAAGATAAAAAAGCCCTCTCGTCAATAATTTATGTTTCTCATTACTTCTTTCCTTTTAAAGAAGAATTCAGTTGGTCTTCAGTTTATCTAGATTTTCTGTGTCACTGTATTCTAAGAATGAGTTTCCATCTGCTGGCCAAAACAGTTTGGCATTACCCTGACAAATAGTATCCAGCCGTGCCAACAGAAATTCTCAATTCTCAACTTAATCAACAAACAAGAAACTAGTTCTGATTTGCCAGCTATGTTTGGAAATAAATGTTCAGTCTGGTGCTGTTTTATATAAAAAATGGACATAAATTGAAAAAGGTTGCTTGAGGTCTTTAAGTTGTTTACAACATGCAGGAAAGACTATTTTGTAGGCTTCTCTCATTCTGATAATATACGGGCCTGGCCATTAGTTCAAAATACTGTCTGGCAGTGTTTCAAACAAATGTTAGCATTTCATCATTCTTCAGATAGATACTTAGGCTTTTTTATTGATGAAAAGCCCAGATCACTTTTAATATGGCTAATTTAATGAAAAAGCACAGTAGTCAATGTAAAATTACATGAAAATATAAATATTATATTTTTCATAAATATCTAAATATATACATGCATATTTGTATTATTGTAACATTACAGATTGCACAGGGGTTTGTGTAATTACCTTTCTGACCTGCTGGGCTCTTTGTTGGGACTTTCTGCTAAAACTTGACAGGTTAGCAGTATGTAATTCCTAGCAATGATTACTACCAGGCTAATGAAAACTCTGTTGTTAGTCATGCTCTGTATTAGCCACAATTGGATGTTATAAACAAATTAATTATTGGGGCTCATTATACAGACGCCAATACCAAAAGATATTTAATGTGTGCAGAATAAATTAGCATGACTTCTTAAGTGTGACTGAAGCGAATAAACCCCAGATAAGTCTTTTAATGGCAGTTTTGGTGCCATCAATGAATGTTTGATTGTGCTTTAGAATTTGAAAAATATATTAGTAATAAAGATCAGTCAGGCTTTATTATTTGTCTATTATTACTTCAGAGGTTCTTTGTTTTGTTAGCTTTGGGTCTTTGATGGTCAGATCATTAATTAAATTGGACGATGTTAGCTTATTTCAATGGTATCGGTGTTGTGTGCTGCAGTTTGAAGTTAAAACAAATCCTTTGTTTTGTATTTTTATAAGGTCATGCAGTCTTAAAGAATCAATATATCAAACTTCATCATTGCCTTTCCTACAAATTAATCAACCCAGTGCTCTTTAGATTCTTGTAGAGGTCAGTCTTAGCTAAAGCTTTCCATCAAGCAATAGATGTGTTTTTCTTCTTTGCAAATTGCAACATTCCACCTCTGCCTTAACATAAAGTCAACTTCTGTGCTTCTGGAAAACAGTTATATATTTAGGCAGACAGCAATTAACAGAATTAGGTGGCTGGGAGTGTAGCTCTCCCTGAATGCTTTTGACACCAGCCAGCTTTCTGGTGCCAGGGTCAGAGTCACACTGCATTTACTTTAATGGCTTTAGCACAGAAGCTTTCTCCAGTCAGAGCTGTGGTAAACAACACCTGCAACCTCTAATGCCATTATTCAGAGTGTTTCTATATATGCCAGCACAAACTTACTTTTCTTCTGTCTCTATCTAATGATCTTGCATTTTTTCTTAAAATTAATAAGAATTTTCTTAAAAAATAATATTGTTTTTGTTACACACAAAATATACTTTTGATAATGTTTGCTTGCTTTAAAATAAAATGATTTTAAAAAATGTAACTGCCTCAGTTGCTGTGGGACCATCCCAGGTGTGAAAATTACTTGACACTTCAATGGCTGATGATGCGTAGCACTACCTACCAAAGTACTGCATCATTGAGGCCTTCTAAGTGCTGGCTTATGTCACCATGAGACTGTGACTATGCTATACTACAGTAAATAGCACTGCAAGACGGCACCCTTGACCAAAACTCATAAGGAAAGATCATCATGGAGCATGGCTAGTAAGTGCACAAAATTGCATCCACCACCTAATGAGCTTTAGACTGGAGACAGCCGTGACCTTGGTAGAGGCAACAAAACACACAAACAACTGTTTCAATTTGTGCCACTCCCTAGTGTGGTCAGCATAATGCCCAAGGCCCTAACTGGACAGAAATTGTGCAACCTCTGGTTTTAAAAAAAAAGAAAAATACTTGAGCACAATGACCTGAGTGAGATGAGATGTTGAAATTACCTTGGGCGTGGTTGTAAAATGACCTCGGGCAGCCCTGATGCAAGTCCAACACAAAGGAATTGCTGGCAGGGGATCCACACTCTTAAAAGACCTCTATATCAAAAGCTGGGCCAGTCTTAAAAGACAGCAGTCTGTCAGACACTGATGCCAAGGGCTTGAACTAAGAATCCAAGAGCTGACAGGTCCCATGCAGGGGTGTGAGAAAAGTGTTAAAGGCTTTAGCCTACACACCCCTCACACACACTGGGGGATGAGGGAGTATCATCACCCCATGGCACATAACAATCCGCAATAGGAACAACAGCACAAGTCCAGTCCATGCTCACGCTCCACCCCGTTGAGCTTGAGCAGGTTCCCTGAGCTTGAGCTTGCCAATAATAAAGCAGTTATGCAGACGCTTGCTAAACAACATCTACACTGTGCACTCAAAAGGGACAACAGTGCAGATAAATGATAAGTGTTCCTGTAGCTTATTTGGTAGAGCATTGCTTCAGCACTGCAAAATGTTGCAGTTCCGAATTCCCAGGGAACACAGGTACTGATAAAATGTATACCTTGAAGTTGTTTTGAATAAAGAAGCGTCTGCTAAATGCATGAATGTAAATGTAAATAATCCAAGTGCTAACGAGTTTTCGTTTATAAGGCGTGTTGATGTGTTGACTTGGTAGGTGGAGCTAACAGCCTTGATTTCTTAATTGCAACATCTGTGTTTGTCTCAAAACTTCAGCTACTGATGCACCTAAAGGAACTTATGTGAACCTAAGTGAACCTATGAAATGAAACCAAGTTTCACAGGAGTTTCAGACAACTAATTTTAGTGTTTCAGAGCCAACAGTATTTACAAATTCACAAGTATGTAATGTAAAACAGAACATAATAAATGTTCTAAAAAATAAAGTTTCACAGTTGTTGCAGTCAAAATTCATGCTGTAGAATACAAGACGTTGAAACTCCTTATTTTTTGTTGCTGTATCATAGTCTTTTACTGTAGACTGTTGTCTGTTTTGTTCTGTTTTCTATGGACCAGATCTGCACTTTTGTATTTTAGAATGTAATTGCTGTTTGTTTTATGCCTCTGGCACCTGTGAGGCATTTGCTTTGGCAATCACTGAATAACGTTTGACAGGCAGCAAGACACTGGTAGCCAAAGCATTTTATAGTTTGTGAAAACAAACTGAATTACATTATAATTAAGTATAAACACAACAAATTACAGCTCACCAAAGTACATTTAATTTTTGGACAATTTCACACCATTAACAAAGTTCTGATTAAATAAAATTGTAAGTTCAAAGCGGAGAAAAGTAAGAAAACTAGATAAAGTGGCTGCTGTTAGTATAAAAGGTGTATTACCCCAAAAAGGTTGTATTTTTGCAAGGTTATTCAAATATAACAACAGTTTCTGTCAATCTTGATGCAGAGCTGATTTGTAATTTCACACAATATCACACAAAACGTAGCACAAAAGTATAATTGCATTAATAAAACCATTCAACCAATGGCATTTATTGTAAAGAAAATGTGTATGTTTAACACACACACACACACATATATATATATTGTTTTTTGGCGGGGGCCAACTGTATTAAAGAAAATTAAACTGGTACCAGCACTGTTTCCGATTTAGGAAGCGGTTATCAAGAATCCACTCGATGTTCAATGGATTGGACAGGAGTTGACAAGGTAAAGCAAAGTTCTGTCAATCATTCAGTCTTCCACAGGGCAGTCACTTACTCCTGCATGATGGTCGGATGGTGCAAGGAAAGGAAAGAGCAAGAGGTTGTGGATGGAGATGGATAAGGTAGTGGTGATTGATAACACACTGATGTATCTCGGCCTGCGTGACAGCTAGCGGCCAGGCTGAGGAAAATTGTGAGCAAGAGAAAGTGAGAGGTAGTGAGTGAATGAACTGGTAAGAGAACAGCTGGAGGAAGGTGTGCAGCTGATAGAGGAGCAGAGTGGTCAGTGTACATAATGGGAGGGTCAGTCAGCTGTGAAGAACATAGGGAAGACATTGCAGAAGATTTAAGAGTTGACGTCGTGTGTATGATGACGCAAAGCATGTGTGTTGTTTGCTAAGGAAATGATGTAGATTTAAGAGTGTTGTTAATGACTCAACATATTGTCATGCAATCTTCTAAAAATGTACTGTGCTTGTTTGAATTGTCTCTAAAGGTAAATAACAGCTGGTAAGCTGTGGTCTGAGGCCAAAATGATTCTTAGGACTGATCCTTAGACATGATAAAAACCTGTTTGACATTTGGTAAATGGCATCCAGTTAGCACATGTATGTTCTTTTTTAAAGGTTAGGTGTCATTTTGACACTGTAAAAATTATTTTACAAACATGGAAAGACTTCAAGTAAACCATTCATAGGATAATCTCCCAAAAATTAAATTTAAACACTTTGTAACTCAACTAATTTACTTTCTTCAATTTAGTAATTTTAATAATAGTAATAGCACATGATACAAGATATATGTTTTGCACAGAGAGATACACAACTGTGGG